>CABHPR010131769.1:4456-22680 GCA_902168415.1 Peromyscus melanophrys
CTGGGGGGGGAGGGGGGGACAGAAAGAAAGAAAAAAAAGAAAGAAAGGAAATAGATATCTCAGGAAGTCAGAGATCAGTCAGACCATTAACAGCCAGGGCTGAAGTCATGCTGGGCTGTGAAATGGGGATGTTGTGCTTGTGTTAACACGGAAACAAGTTGGTCTTCTCGGAAGAATACTGAAGGTGTTTTTATGGAAAACACAGAAAATTCCATTTGAAAACTCAGTGGTGAATGTACAAGCGTATGGCTGTTTAAGATGCATAAAATAAGCCATTGTAATGGGCACAGCCTTAAACAGCTCAGTTACACTATCCCATCAATGGCTCTGGGAATATTGAGGAAGGGGCAGTGGGAAGGAAATAAGAAAACAAACATGGAGAACGGCCGAGACATGTCATGCTCTAGACTCCACACAGCTGTTGTAATCAGTAACCCAGAGCAACTGTACTCACCTGCACTGGGCTCAGTCAAGGCCAGCCCTGGACACAATCAGCCTAGGAAGGGGAGAGGCTCACAGGGCCCCACCCTTACATCTCTCAACTGGGCTATGGAGAGATTTTAGGAGATGGGAATCACTGCTGCAGGCTGCAGGAATATATCATAAGAACTCAGCTAGTTATGATAAAGTCACTACCTGAAGAGACCAAGGTATTCCTACAGAGGAAGCCAAATTCAAATTCCAAGGAGCTTTTCATGTTACTTGGCTTGTTATATATCAGCTGTCTTCTGTTATGAAAATCATGTGTGCCTTCATAGATTTCCCAATTGATTTTTCCCTAAGAAGGGCTAACAATATGGACTGATCACTCTCTGGACATACACATTCAAGGTATTTGGAGAACAGCCTCTGGAAAGGCTTTCAAGGACTAACAGTAATAACAGTCCACATGCTAGTCTCCTGATTTAAGGTAAATTCCACAAGGAGAAACAGCCTAGGTCAGGTGGACCTTAAGTAACAGCTTTACACAATTTAGCTCGGTCCCTCCTTTCTTACAGCCTTACTAACTTTATAGACTTTTAACTCCTTACCTAACCACTTCTAGGAATATTTAGATAACCTTGTGCGCTGACTGCTATGCACAGCCAGAACCCCAGTTCAAGCCTCCTTGTAATTATCGTCATTGGCAGCATCCAGCCAGGTCCATCCCCAGATGGAGGAAAAGTACCTTATCAGAGATACCTCTGTATCTAACAGACTTAAGCATCCAGACTACCTGTTTGAGAAGGTCTGGCAGATGTGCCAATTAAGCTTAACTTCCTCCTTTCCCAAACCTTACCTCTAGTTCCAGATCTCCTTTTAACTATCACCAGAGGCATCTAGCTGTACACAGGTTGCCTAGCGACTGAGCACACTTTCCCCCACCCTGCAGAAAAACGGCAGATAGCTTGGACAGATAGGAGCTACAGGAAAAAAGAAGGCAGTTTTATTTTCTCCCATTGACCTAGCAACTTAGAGATTCTTAACATTTTCTACTAAACACATTTAAGACTATAGTTGAGCACATAAGATCCCTCTTCTTAGATATTACCTGAATGTAGCCTTTAGTTAATTCATTTCCCCATTGGTCACTTCCCTTTGGGGTTGCAAATTATAATTAACAATTACTGCCTTTCTATGTGATTCTTATCACCCCTCCTTTTGACCTTGGAAGCCTAGCTTTGCACTGCCAAAGGATTACCGCTTGTAAGTGTATATATACCAGGACTTCCAGGGCACAGGAAGAAGAAGATTTGGAAGAGTAAATGACTGGACTAAGAGCTTCAAATGCTGAGATTCTATTTCCCAAAAATAGTCCTCACCGTTCGTAGTTCTCTCTCCTGAGCGCCGGAGATGTATAATATTAAGGCTGGTCCCTCTAATATTATACAAGAATCATCTTTACTTGTGACTCTTCTGCTAAATCCAACAGTGTGTAACAGCATCTGTTTTCTCACATTCATGTCACAATTTGTTATTTATCCTGGCAATGGTCATTCTAACAGGGTGAGATGGAATCTTTAAGATTTAGTCTGCATCTACCTGATAGCTATGTATACAGAAGTCTTCGTCAACATGACTTGAGGAGTACCCAAGCTAACTGCACAGCCTAATCAGGAGACATGAGTGTACTAACATACCTGATTCCTACTGACTTTAAAGCCTTCATGGAACTAAACTAGGAAAAGCTAAAAGAAATGATCAAGGGGTTGGAGATTTAGCTCACTGGTAGAGGGCTTGCTGGGTTCACCTCGTCCACAGGGGTGTCGGGGGTAGGGGGCAGAAATGATCAAAAATTCTGATTCGCATCACACCAAAATTACACCAACATGAACTAACTCAACAGGTTTATAAGCAGCAACAACAATGAAGCAGAAATAAATGCACCGTGATGAAAAAGAAAACTCTAGGGACAGATTGGGTCCTCACAGAATTATGTCAGAATATCAGAGGATAACTGATACTGAAGCTACTTAAAGCATTCCTTGATGTAAAATGGAGCCAAGGATTCCAGATTCATTATGAAGTTAAAATTAGCTGATAACAGCCAGGCAGTGGTGGCACACACCTTTAATCCCAGCACTTGGGAGGCAGAGCCAGGCGGATCTCTGTGAGTTCAAGGCCAACCTGGGCTACAGAGTGAGTTCCAGGACAGGCAACAAAACTACACAGAAAAACCCTGTCTCAAAAACAAAACAAAACAAACAAAAAAAAAATACCTGATAACAAACCAGCTAAAGTGGGAAAATGAAAAATTTTAACTTTTATTTTTATCTTTTTGCCATTTCACATGATGTACCTTGCTTAGTGCACACTTTGATCCCTTACTCCCTACAGTCTTGGCCTATACACATCCTTTTCTCTGTCTCCCTCCCTCTCTATTCCCATCTCTCTCTCTCCTTCATTCTCTAACTCTCTCCCATGTTCATTTCTATTCATTTTGCTTTTGACCCACCAAGATTAACCAGGGCCATCTGTCAGAATGTGGGTTTGGAGCTATGTTTTGGAGCCTGTTGGACTCAGTGGAAGAGACACAAGTAAAGATAGTGATTCCCCTTCTCCTAAAATCTCTCCATAGCCACAGTTGGGAGCTAAAGGGTGGGGCCCTGTGAGCCTCTGCCCTTCCTAGGCTGATTGTGTCCAGGGCTGGCCTTGACTGAGCCCAGTGCAGGTGAAGACAGTTGCTCTGGGTTACTGATAACAACAGCTGTGTGGAGTCTAGAGTATGACATGTCCTGGTGGTTCCCCATCTTTTCTTATTTCCTTCCCACTGCCCCTTCCTCAATATTCCCAGAGCCATTGATGGGATAGTGTAACTGAGCTGTTTAAGGCTGTGCCCATTACAATGGCTTATTTTATGCATCCTGAACAGCCACAAGCTTCTACATTCACCCCTGAATTTTTCTAAAATTTCTAAAGGAATTTTATGTTTTCCATAAAAGCACCTTCAGTATGCTTCCCAGAAGACAAACTTGTTCTTGAGTTAGCAAACCACAACATCACCATATCACTGCACTGGGTGACTTCAGAACTGGGCTCTTAATGGGCTGACTGACCACTGACTTCCTAAGACACCTATTTCCTTCTAAATCTTCAGTCCCTGAAATGTCTTCCTCTAAGTCAACATTGCTAATAGTGTAATTCTGGATATTTGACTGGCAATAGTGGAGGTCTGTGAGGGATAAAGATGAAGTTGACTTTTTATGGTCACTTTATTTGCATAGTGATGGCAATGAATTTATCCAGCTTTCCAGTAAAGCTCCCCAGAATAAGTTACTGTCTCAAAAATTTAGACCATTACAAGTAAATAAAGGACATACAGGTGAGACTTCATATTTACCTTTAACTAGTGCTACTTGCATGGAGCATTTTATTTTAATCCATTATTTTCTTTGACTGAGCTATTTAGCTCCTCTACCTTGTATTCAGGCCTGATGTTCTGTTTCCTATCTGATTGATCTCTTTGAGTTATTATTAGGCTTATCACATTTTTCATTTCTTGTTTCATTTCAGTTTGCAGTTTTTTTCCCCAGTGTTTCTAACTGCTTATTGAATTCACTTTCAATTCCAACAGTGTCTTCACCTCCTTCAGGCATTTGTTAGTGTTTTCTTGCCCATGAATCATTTTGTTTCTATCTTTGAGTTGCTTCACATGATTTACATGTTTTGACTATCTTGAACATGACTCTGGTTTTTACCATTTAACTTTCTCTCCTTAGGAGATACAGATATGGTTTGTGCTTTGAGCAAAGGGTGTTTTATCTTAGTTTTAATTTGTTTTAGTGTGGGAGACTTTCACTTTTAAAACCGTTTTATGATTGCTTTAGCTGTATTAGATACTAACCTCAAGGTAGGACTCCTGTCCTAATGGTTTCCTGTGTTCAGTACATTCTGCTTCTGTGGTCAAGAGGCTTTCTGCTGTGGGATGATAGCTTAGATACCCATTTTTGCAAGAGTTAGAGCTTCCTCACCTTGCCCTATATCTACCCTGAGATGTTCTCGAATAAATGAGACTTGATCAGAAAACTGTCTTGTCTCCATCTCTCCCGTCTCTTGTCTCCCACATTCTCACTCACCCTCTAGGGTCTCCCTTGACTTACCCGCAGGTCAGGACATTTTGGGAATACGACTTGAGCATCAGAATTTATGGTTTTGGTTGTCTTTTGCTCCGTGTGTGTTTTTTTTCTTTCTTTTCTTTATTTTAATTAATTTATTTATTTATTTTTTTATTTAATGCTGAATGCTGTTTATTGAAGGAGGAAAGAGGTCTTAAATACAGGTTTACAGCAAAATGGGAGAACCCTGGAGGGTAGAAGTTTGCTACTGATGTTTTACATTCTTGCATCTAAGCTGTTAACGCCCATTATTCAGGATACACAGACAAGGAACTTCCATTAAGTGTTCAGGAGGGTGGAACCTGGTAGGGAATTAGCATAGGGAGGATATCAAGGTCAAGGTCAGTAAGCAAGGCAACAGTTACCCAAAACAGGGGCCAGGGACCTACAGGTCCCCCTTTTATTAAAAAATGAGCTTCTGACTTGGGTTGCATGGGAGGACAGCAGGTCACCTTACCCGTCATGGATATGCCTGCCCAGGCCACACAGGCTCTCTGTCTTAGGTTGGTGAGCGCCCCCCAGGCATAACCTGTCTCTGAATACTCATTATCATACAGGCTCAATTGGGTGTGAGCTGCAGAGTTAACTGCTGCCAAAGATCTCAAAGTGGCACTGGGCTTGCAATCTGTGTGTTCGACACAGAAAAGAGCAATAGAGGTCCTATCTCACCCATAGCCAGTAGGCTAAAGGCAACTGAGCCATTCCCTTCCTTAACGAGCCTTACTGCAAGTTGGAGTCCTTGTAAGATGGTATCCCAAAAGCAAATGGAACTTGAGTTTATAAATTTATAATTTTCAAAGCCAATCAAAATGTATATAAGTATTTAATTAAATTTATCATGCCCAATAGAATGAAAGATTAACTAACTGTGGTAGCCACTTTTGCTGCCAGGGTCTCCACTGTGCTAGCTGTAGTAAGCAATTATGAAATGGTAAACCCAGAAACAGTAGCAGCCCTGGCTGCCACTGCTATAACAGCAACAATGGCAGCAGCAATGTCTAGTTCTCTTCTGGAGCATGTGGACATCCACTGGCATGGATACAACTCCAGGAACATGAACCACCAAGGCCCATTTTTCTTGATCCCAGCACAACTTAAGCTGGCAGCTCTGCAAAAGAACAACTAAGAACCATAAAGAAAAAACAGGCACTCATAAGGAGCATAACTAATGGTCATATAATGGCTACATTCAGTCTCATAAATTTTAAGGTATCTTCAAAGGGAGGGCTAAATGAATTTCAGGAGGCAAATAAATGTTGCACAGAGCCACTCCTGAAAAGTAGGTACTATACCAGATTGAGGAGGATTGAGAAAATGAAAAGGCTTAGTTGGCATGCTACCGTTAACAAATGGAGGTCAGTGACCTTCAGGGATATCCTTAATCTCCAAGGTGTCTGGGTGACACGTTCTCAAACATACTTGAAAAAGCAGTTACCATACATTACCTTCTGGAGAATCCAACCGCATGGCTACATTTCCTAGGCTTATGTTAATGCTTGCCAAAGCTGGCGAAATTGGGCTCTCAATCCCCATTGGCATCAGAAGGGGAGAGTTTTTCATAAAGGCCCAATAAGTCTCTGTCATGTTGGGCTTCAGCAGTAGCCACAGGGTGCACACAATACTCAGGAATCCAAAGAGGAACCTCATTGTCCCGAGGAAAGACATAAACAGAACCCCGGGCCCACACCAACACCAGATCAAGTCTCCTCCAAGTGCCAGTAGAAAGATCCTTCCATTGCTCCAGAGGGTGATTTGCAACAGGAGCCCTCCAGTGCTTATCTGCAGCGGATACTCCAGCAGAATCCACCAATAAAGAATTTAAAATATATAAAACAAGTGAAAGAATAGACTGTGGAGAGGAATGATGAGTCCCTAGTTCCCCCCTTTTTTTTACTTTAGTAAAATATGTTTGTTTGGGTTTTTTTTATAGTTCAAATTTTTCTTTTATTTTTTTATTTTTTAAAATTAATTAATTAATTAATTTTTCTATTATCAGCTTGATACAGTATGTATTCTTATCTTAATAGTGAAGTGTTTCATTGAGGCTTGCTCAGTAATTGAGTAAAACCAAAACTTATTATAAGCCACAGTCATCTTAGGGTCCCCCATGCTATATATATATCCTCCCTGGTTCTGTGGGTTGCAGTCTGATTGTTCTTTACTTTATATCTAGAATCCACCTATGAGTGAGTACATACATGTTTGTCCTTCTGGGTTTGGGTTACCTCACTCAGGATGATTTTTTCTAGTTCCATCCATTTGCCTGCAAATTTCATGCTGTCATTGTTTTTCTCTCCTGAGTAGTATTCCATTGTGTATATGTACCATATTTTCTTAATTCATTCTTCAGTTGACAGGCATCTAGGTTGTTTCCAGGTTCTGGCTATTACAAATAGTGCTGCTATGAACATAGCTGAGCATGTATCTTTGTGGTATGAATCAGCATTCCTTGGGTATATGCCCAAGAGTGGTATGGCTGGGTCTTGAGGTAGTTCGATTCCTAATTTTCTGAGAAACCGACATACTGATTTCCACAGTGGTTGTACAAGCTTGCATTCCCGCCAACAGTGGAGGAGTGTTCCCTTTGCTCCACATCCTCTCCAAAATTGACTGTCATTAGTGTTTTGGATCATAGCCATTCTGACAGGTGTAAGGTGGTATCTCAGAGTCGTTTTGATTTGCATTTCTCTGATGATTAAGGATGTTGAGCATTTCTTTAAATGTCTTTCAGCCATTTGTGATTCTTGTTTTGTGAATTCTCTGTTTAGTTCTTTAGCCCATTTTTTAATTGGTTTGTTTAGTATTTTGATGTCTAGTTTCTTGATTTCTTTATATACTGTGGAGATCAATCCTCTGTCAGATGTGGGGTTGGTGAAGATCTTTTCCCATTCTGTAGGCTGTCTTTTTGTCTTATTGACCATGTCTTTTGCCCTGCAAAAGCTTCTCAGTTTCAAGAGGTCCCATTTATTAATTGTTGTGCTCAGTGTCTGTGCTGTTGGTGTTATATTTAGGAAGTGGTCTCCTGTGCCAATGCGTTCAAGAGTACTTCCTACTATCTCTTCTATTTAGTTTAGTGTAACTGGATTTATGTTGAGGTCTTTGATCCACTTGGACTTGAGTTTTGTGCGTGGTGACAGATATGGATCTATTTGTATTCTTTTATATATTGACATCCAGTTATGCCAGCACCATTTGTTGAAGATACTTTCTTTTTTCCATTGTATAGTTTCGGCTTCTTTGTCAAAAATCAGGTGTTCGTATGTGCATGGATTAATATTAGGATCTTCAATTCCATTCCATTGGTCCGTATGTCGTTTTTTGTGCCAGTAGCAAGCTGTTTTTATTACTATAGCTCTATAGTAGAGCTTGAGGGCAGGGATGGTGATGCCTCCAGAGGTTGCTTTATCAATAGGATTCTTTTAGCTTTCCTGGTCTTTTGTTTTTCCATATGAAGTTGAGTATTTTTCTTTCCAGGTCTGTGAAGAATTGTGTTGGTATTTTGATGGGGATTGCATTGAATCTGTAGATTGCTTTTGGTAAGATTGCCATTTTTACTATGTTAATCCTACCTATCCATGAGCATGGGAGATCCTTCCATTTTCAGACATCTTCTTCAATTTCTTTCTTTAGAGGCTTAAAGTTCTTATCAAACAGGTCCTTCACTTGTTTAGTTAGTGTTATCCCAAGGTATTTTATATTATTTGTGGCTATCCCCAGTGATGTTTCTCTGACTTCTTTCTCAGCCCTTTTATCATTTGTGTATAGGAGGGCTACTGATTTTTTGAGTTGCTCTTATATCCTGACACTTTACTGAAGGAGTTTATCAGCTGTAGGAGTTCCCTGGTAGAATTTTGGGGTCACTTATGTATACTATCATATCATCTGCAAATAGTGAAAGTTTGACTTCTTCCTTTCCAATCTGTATCCCTTTGATCTCCTTTTGTTGTCTTATTGCTCTAGCTAGAACTTCTAGTACTATATTGAATAAATATGGGGAGAGTGGACAGCCTTGTCTTGTTCCTGATTTTAGTGGTATTGCTTTGAGTTTCTCTCCGTTTAATTTGATGTTGGCTGTTGGCTTGCTGTAAATTGCCTTTATTATGTTTAGGAGTATTCCTGATCTCTCTAAGACTTTTATCATGAAGGAGTGTTGGATTTGGTCAAATGCCTTTTCAGAATCTAGTGAGATGATCATGTGGTTTTTTTCTTTCAGTTTGTTTATATGGTGTGTTACATTGACAGATTTTCGTATGTTGAACCATCCTTGCATTCCTGGGATGAATCCTATTGGTCGTGCTGGATAATTTTTTTGATGTATTCTTGGATTCGGTTTGCCAATATTTTGTTGAGTATTTTTGCATCAGTGTTCTTGAGGGAGATTGGTCTGTAATTCTCTTTCTTTGTTGCATCTTTTTGTGGTTTGGGTATCAGGGTAACTGTAGCCTCATAAAAAGAGTTTGGTAGTGTTCCTTCTGTTTCTATTGTGTGGAACAATTTGAAGAATAATGGTATTAGTTCTTCTTTGAAAGTCTGGTGGAATTCTGAACTGAAACCATCTGGTCCTGGGCTTTTTTTGGTTGGGAGACTTTTGATGACTGTTTCTATTTCGTTAGGGCTTATTGGTCTATTTTAAATGGTTTATCTGGACTTGATTTAATTTTGGTATGTGGTATTTATCCAGAAAATTGTCCATTTCTTCCAGATTTTCCATTTTTGTGGAGTACAGGTTTTTGAAGTATGATCTGATGATTCTCTGGATTTCCTCATTGTCTGTTGTTATGTCTCCCTTTTCATTTCTGATTTTGTTAATTTAGGTGTTCTCTCTTTGCCTTCTGGTTAACTTGGCTAGGGGTTTGTCTATCTTGTTGATTTTTTTCAAAGAACCAACTGTTTATTTCATTGATTTTTTTGTATTGTTCTCTTGTTTTCTATTTCATTGATTTCAGCCCTCAATTTGATTATTTCCTGGTTTCTATTTCTTCTGGGTGAGTTTGTTTCTTTTTGTTCTAGAGCTTTCAGTTGTGCTGTTAATTCATTGGTATGGGATTGCTCCATCTTCTTTTTTTTTTTTTTTTTCGTTTTTCGAGACAGGGTTTCTCTGTGTAGCTTTGTACCTTTCCTGGAGCTCACTTGGTAGACCAGGCTGGCCTCAAACTCACAGAGATCAGCCTGCCTCTGCCTCCTGAGTGCTGGGATTAAAGGCGTGCGCCACCACTGCCCGGCTGCTCCATCTTCTTTATGTGTGCATTTAGAGCTATTTAGAGCTCTTAGCACTGCTTTCATAGTGTCCCATAAGTTTGGGTATGTTGTACTTTCATTTTCATTGAATTCTAGGAAATCTTTAATTTCTTTCTTTATTTCTTCCTTGACCCATTGATGTTTCAGGTGGGCATTATTCAGTTTCCATGAGATTTTAGGCTTTCTATAATTTTTGTTGTTGTTGAAGTCTGACTTTAAGGCATGGTGGTCCAATAAAATACAGGAGGTTATTCCAATTTTTTTTGTATCTGTTGAGATTTGTTTTGTGGCCAAGCATGTGGTCAATTTTTTTTTTTTTTTTCGAGACAGGGTTTCTCTGTGTAGCTTTGCGCCTTTCCTGGAACTTATTTGGTAGCCCAGGCTGGCCTCGAACTCACAGAGATCTGCCTGCCTCTGCCTCCCGAGTGCTGGGATTAAAGGCGTGTGCCACCAACGCCCAGCACATGTGGTCAATTTTTGAGAAGGTTGCATGGGGTGCTGAGAAGAAAGTATATTCTTTTGTGTTAGGGTGGAATGTTCTGTAGATATCTATTAAGTCCATTTGAGTCATAACATCTGTTGGGTTCTTTATTTCTTTGTTAAGTTTCAGTCTGGTAGAACTGTCTTTTGGCGAGAGTGGTGTGTTGCAATCTCCCACTACTAATGTGTGGGGTTTGATGTGCGTTTTAAGCTTTAGTAATGTTTCTTTTATGAATGTGGGTGCCTTTATATTTGGGGCATAAATGTTCAGAATCGAGACTTCATCTTAGTGGATTGTTCCTGTGATAAATATGTAATGTCCATCCTGATCTCTTTCGAGTGATTTTAGTTTGAAGTCTATTTTATTAGATATTAGGATAGCTACACCAGCTTGTTTCTTAGGTCCATTTGCTTGGAAAGCCTTTTCCCAGCCCTTTACTCTGAGGTAGTATCTGTCTTTGAAGTTAAGGTGTGTTTCTTGTATGCGGCAGATGGATGGATCCTGTTTTCTTATCCATTCTGTTAGTCTGTGTCTTTTTATAGGTGAGTTGAGACCATTGATATTGATGGATATTAATGACCAGTGATTGTTAATTCTTGTTATTTTTTGTGGTGGTGTTGTGTTGTCCTTCTTTGGTGTTTGTTGGTGTGGGATTATCTATTGCCTGAGTTTTCATGGGTGTGTTTAGCTTCTTTGGGTTGGATTTTTCCTTGTAGTGCTTTCTGTAGGGCTGGGTTTGTGGACAGGTATTGATTAAATCTGGTTTTATCATGGAATATTTTGTTTACTCTGCCTATGGTGATTGAGAGTTTTGCTGGGTATAATAGTCTGGGTTGGCATCCGTGGTCTCTTAGTGTCTGCGTAATATTTGTTCAGGACCTTCTAGCTTTCATAGTCTCTATTGAGAAGTCTGGTGTTATTCTGATGGGTTTGCCTTTATATGTTACTTGGTCTTTTTCCTTTGTGGCTCTTTATATTTTTTCTTTGTTCTGTATGTTTAGTGTTTTGATTATTATGTGGTGAGGGGACTTTTTTTTTTAGCATCCAGCCTATTTGGTGTTGTGTAAGCTTCTTGTATCTTCATAGGTATTTCTTTCTTTAGGTTAGGAAAGTTTTCTTCTATGATTTTGCTGAATATATTTTCTGTGCCTTTGAGTTGGTATTCTTCTCCTTCTTCTATCCCTATTATTCTTAGGTTTGGTCTTTTCAAGAAGTCCCATATTTCTTGGACATTTTGTGTTACGACTTTTTTGTCTTTAGTGTTTTCTTTGACTGACGAATCTATTTTCTCTATTGTGTCTTCAGTGTCAGAGATTCTCTGTTCCATCTCTTGCATTCGGTTGGTTATGCTTGTTTCTGTAGTTACTGTTCATTTAGTCAGGATTTCTATTTCCAGCGTTCCCTCAGCTTGTGTTTTCTTTATTGTCTCAAATTCATTTTTCAGATCTTGGAATGTTTCTTTCATCTGTTTAATTACTTTTTCCTGGTTTTCTTTGATTTCTTCCAATTTTTTGTTTGTTTTTTCTTCAATTTCTTTAAGGGAACTTTTTATTTCCTCTTTAAGGGAGTTTTTCATTTCCTCTTTAAGATAATTTTTTATTTCCTCTTTAATGGAGTTTTTCATTTCCTCTTTAAGGGAATTTTTTATTTCTTCTTTAAGGGCCTCTATCATCTTCTTAAAGTCATTTTTAGGATTGATTTCTTCTGTTTCTTCTGCCTTGGTATGTTCAGGTCTTGCAGGTGTAGAATCAGTAGGTTCTGATGTTGTCATATAGGTCTTTATATTGTTGCCTGTATTTTTGCACTGGCGTCTACTCATCTCTTCCTCTGCTCAGTGCAGGCAGTGTCTGTGTCTGAAGGTGCCTATCTTGTTCTAATTTTTAGTCTTGGTTCACTAGGAGTTCTTGGTTAAATTGGTGCTGTTGGGCTCTGTTTCTTCGGGAGCAGCTTAGTCAAATCAGGGTTAGTGGGTTCTGTCTCTGGGAGCAGTTGTTCCCAGTTGGTGTAGGGTGTGCTTATGGTTTCAGTGGTGGTTAGGTTCATAGGGGTTAATTTTTTTGTGTTTTTTGTTTTTTTGGGGGGGGGTTTGGTGGGAGAGCAGAGGAAGGTAGCTTTCTGGTCTCTGGGACTCCGATGGGTAGAGCCTAGGGACTAGAGACCTGATCTGGAGATGGGAGCTTACCTGTTCTCAGTCGGTGAAGTGTATACTTAGGATTCTGGTGATCTGGTTCGGTGTCTGGGTGGGCCTTCTGTGTTCTCAGGTGTCGTTTTGCTCATTTGTAAAGTCCTCAGCTGATCTTGTTTCCTCAGACTTCAAACTGTAGGATTCTGAATCCTCTCCCAGATGGATTTCAGCTGAGCAGGGTAGTCTCACCAACACCTCCAAGTTATTGGATTTCACAGGATCAGCAGCTGGGCCCTGGGTTGGCCTCAGACAGAGTGTTCAGATACGTTCTGTTTCCGTCCCACGGAGATGGCTCCTTCCCCAGGTGTTGGGACTAAAGGCATCCCTTGTTTAAGAGCTTGTTTTCACTAACTCTTCAGCGGGTAATAGCTCAGTTTCTGGTCTTTATTACAACTGCGTCTCAGCCGCTGCCCGCCACTCCACCTGCCTGCCTCTCTGCTGTGTGTTTTTGAGGCAGGAAGCTAGTATCCCAAGATGAGAAGTTATGCAGGATAATTCATATCTGAAGGGGTCAGAACCCAGGGTGGGGATCAGGTAGTGTTGTGCATTGTCCTGTCCTCGTAGATGCAGGTCTGGTCTAGGCTGGCAGCAAGCATGTGGGGAGGTTGTGCAGAGCGGGTCTAGTGTTGGAGCCTGCCAACCAGTCAGCTGGGTATCTGTGTGGAGGTATGAGGTTTGTAGAGACAATGAAGGAGACAGAAAAGAGTCAAGAGGACTGCCAGTCGATGTCTGACAGTCCCGCGTTTATTTCACAGCCCACTTTTACACAGGCTTGAAGGACAGAAGTAGAACAATGCACAGCACAGGCATTCAACTACTATCTATCCTGTCCTTGACTCAAGGAACAGGCAGTTTCATTTTCTACCTTGATGGACCTCCAGCTGAAGTCAGCAGCCTGCATCTAACTAGATAGTATGTTCCTTCGTGTGGGCTGATCAGGACTTTCTCACAGCCCTGAAGCAAGCAAGCTTGAACTCTATTGACTCAGAATAGACTTTCAGATTCAAACTGGGGAACTGAGTCAGTTGTAGGCTCCACAGTCCAGGACAGTTTGACAGCTGAAGCTGTGTAGAAAGCAGCCTGAGACAGAGTAGGAAGGGCTCAAATGAAAATAGAAAGAGGGTATGAAGTTGGTTTTACCATTCTATTTCATTAAAAACTATTTTACAGGCTGGGCAGTGGTGGTGCACACCTTTAATCCCAGCACTCGGGAGGCAGAGCCAGGTGGATCTCTGTGAGTTCGAGGCCAGCCTGGGCTACCAAGTGAGTTCCAGAAAAGATGCAAAGCTACACAGAGACCCCGGTCTCGAAAAACCAAAAAAAGAAAAAAAAACAACAAAAAAAACCTATTTTACAGAAATTTACTGAGAATAATTTCAGGATTGTCCTATTGTATGTGTTTGAAGACTCTTTATATAAGAATTAATACTGAGAGACAAATCTAATTTTATTTGATTTTACATGTGAGTGATGTTGTCCCTCTTCAATTGACACCAGTGGTTGTGTTTTTATACCAATACTAAGTGGTTTCATTACTATCATTTTATTTTGCTGTTTAGTTAGAACCATTGAAGTCTCCTGGTTGTTCTACATGCAGAGTTTTTGGAGCATCTTTTAGTTTCTTCAGGTTCTGTGCCTTATAGGCTTAATTTCTCTATTTCCTAAAATAATGCCAACAGGATTTTCATAAGATTTGCTTGCTGTTTCTGCTGAGTGTTAAACTCCATCTACATTTTCTTCCCTTTGATATCCCAGATTGTCTGTCTTCAACAGTCCATGGCTTACGTTAATACAATTTTTGTTTTGTTTTGTTTTGTTTTTTGTTTTTTGTTTCTTGAGACAGGGTTTCTCTGTGCAGTTTTGGAGCCTATCTTGGAACTCACTCTGTAGCCCAGGCTGACCTTGAACTCATGGAGATCCGCCTGGCTCTGCCTCCCCAGTGCTGGGATTAAAGGCGTGCATGTTCCTGGAGTTGTATCCATGCCAGTGGATGTCCACATGCTCCAGAAGAGAATTTGACATTGCTGCTGCCGTTGTTGTTGTTATAGCAGTGGTGGCCACTGCTGCTACTGTTTCTGGGTTACCATTTCATAATTGCTTACTACAGCTAGCACAGTGGAGACTCTGGCACCAAAAGTGGCTACCACAGTTAGTTAATTTTTCATTCTATTGGGCATAAATTTAATTAAATACTTATATACATTTTGATTGGCTTTGAAAATTATAAATTTATAAACTTAAGTTCTATTTGCTTTTGGGATACCATCTTACAAGGACTCCAACTTGCAGTAAGGCTCGTTAAGGAAGGGAATGGCTCAGTTGCCTTTAGCCTACTGGCTATGGGTGAGATAGGACTTCTGTGGGTCTTTTCTGTGTCGAACACAGAGATTGCAAGCCCAGTGCCACTTTGAGATCTTTGGCAGCAGTTAACTCTGCAGCTCACACATGATTGAGCCTGTATGATAATGAGTATTCAGAGACAGGTTATGCCTGGGGTGTGCTCACCAACCTAAGACAGAGCACCTGTGTGACCTGGGCAGGTGTCTCCATGACGCGTAGGGTGACCTTCTGACGTCCCATGCAACATAAGTCAGAAGCTCATTTTTTAGTAAAAGGGGGACCTGTAGGGCCCTGGCCCCCGATTTGGGTAACTGTTGCCTTACTTGCAGACTTTGACCTTGATATCCTCCCTATGCTAATTCATTGCCAGGTTCCACCCCTGAATGCTTAAGGGAAGATCCTTGTATGTGTATCCTGCATATTGGTCATTAACAGCTTAGATGCAAGATTGTAAAACATTGGTAGAGAACTTCTACCATCCGGGGTTCTCCCATTGTGCTGTAAACCTGTATTTAAGACCTCCTCCCTCATTCAATAAACGGCATTCGGCATTTAAAAAATGTATTTTTGCCCTCAATTTGTGGAGTACGTCACATCCCAGCAGAGGATATGGACATTACCATGCATTACCAGGATAGAATGGGTGACTGTCACATTTCTTAAGTGTACAGTTCTTTTGGTGGTCCAAACGCAAATTTGTGAACCAGTAGCTCCTTGTGTTCTAGTCTATTTTGGCCCACCTATTTCAGAACTGAGTAGGTGTTTCCCTTTTGCAACAGAAATTTGACAGGAGTCCCCACACCACACTTTCAGAGTAACCTTGGGCTCAAGGATGGGGTGGTGGCTGTGCCCAGACCCCAGTATTCTCTCCCTAGATGGAGCACAGATACAGACTTCTGTTCTTGACTTGGGCATTTGTCTTTCCAGTGGCCTATATCCTTGCAGAGTGTACAATGGTTTTTCCTCAAAAGAGTTCCTTTTTTATGTCTACTTAGCTCTTTCTTTGCTCTTCTTCTGAATTCTGGGATCCTTCCCTTTGGTAAGCTGCCATCATAATTTTAGCTAGTTTCCTAGTCTGTCTGTTCTCTTTAACAATGTAATGCACATTTCTGATTCTTGAATGTTATTATTACCAACTATTAGGATATAAAGAAATGAAAGTTAGTAGTTAGACATTATAATAGAACTTGTAGTCATATTAGGTATGTTCTCAAGATTGAGCAGATATATTTTAGATAGATAGGTCATCTTCAAACCCTTCAGAGATCTACAGAATATGGCATTTAAAATGTTTTAATAACTTAGAAAATTTTTCTTTTTTGTTATGACTATGAGACATGTCGGCTCCTGGCAGTACCAATCTACTTCAGAGAGAATATGGGCATTGAAGAAACTGCATATGGAGTTAACTTTCATTGTGGCAAAATTAGCCACTGGACAACAAAATATCCTCGAATCAACTGCTGACAACAGGACAAAATGGACAGACAGGACACGAAACAAAGAACTACTGATTATTGCCAAAACAAGTGTGGTTATGGCTTTATCAAAAGGCATCTTCTGAGGCCAGGACAATATGGCACCATCCCTGAAGTGGCCTTTGCAATCTGGAAAAGGTACAGTGCCCTTTTCTTCGAAGGCAGCTGAACAGGCAGTGGGCCGATGGCTTCTGATGTGCAATGGAACAGCAGCTGAAATAGTTATTCTTGAAGAGTAACTAAGCTCATGCCTCTCAATAGCAGACTGGCATTTAATAGAGGGATGTGGAGAAGAATGGGATGCTGAGATGAAGCCACACATACACAGTCAAGAAGAATGGACAGCTGAATTAATAAAAAAAAATCAACAATTTCCAGAATTTAAAATCCTGAATCATGACATGACACTAGTGGAATTCAGGTGTTTCTGGTACATGGACTGCTCTCACCCAATGTGAGGTCGAACTGTTGACCTTGTGTACATCCTACTTCACAAATGAGTCTGTCAGATACGCTAAGCCTATAGGCTGAAGATGATGCCCCAACACTGCGGAGAAACCTCAGGTGACTGTCCAGGCGGCTGGCTGTTTCTGTCAACTCACAATTTTTTTGGAAGGTGCTTGCATGCACTTCCTGTTTTTATTTTTGTTAGGTAATATTATTTCCTTCTTGGGTCTCTGAGGGAGTTGAAGATTAGTTAGTTATAGTCGAAGTTTAATTAGTTATAGCTGAAGATTAATTAGTTATAGTTGAAGATTAGATAGGATAGAAAGGAATTAGGTACATTTTGGACTTACCAAAATAGGATACATAATGGAATTATTTTCTCTGAATTTGTCAAATACAAATGGACTAGACATTGTTTAGGTATTTATTACTTGTATATATTGCATATAGTTATTGTACTTTTGTATATAGTTTTTCTTATATTAGTTACAACTTTCCTTTTTTTTTCTCTTTTTATTAAAATAGAAAAGGGGAAATATAGTAGTATTTTATTTGTACTGAAATGTGATTTTATTTGTATGTTAATAAATAAAGTTGCCTAGGGGTCAGAGCTATTAGCAAGCCATAGCGAAAGCCAGTTGTGGTGGTGCACACTGGTAGGATTTCCTGAAGGAGGCGCACGCCTTTAATCCCAGCACTTGGTAGGCAGAACTAAGTAGATCTCTGTGTGTTCAAGGATACAGCCAGCATTGGAGACACACGCCTTTAATCTCAATACCAACCATAGAAGACCTGGAGTGACCACAGATAGGCAGTGACAAGACGGTCATGTGGTTGGGTTTACAACCAATGAGAAGGCAGAACAGGAAGTCTTTATAAGACAAACGCACAGGAAGTAGCTCCTTTTCAGAGAGGTCCCCTGGCTGAAGAGGCTAGCTGGCAGCAGGCGGGTAAGGCTCTTAGCTCTGACCTCTTGGGCTTTTATCTTTACATTGGCTCTGTGTTTCTTATTTAATAAGACGGTTGGTTACTTCTACAGGTATCTGTATGATTATATACCTGGGAAGTAATCTCAACTAAATCTGACAATACTTTTCCCAAAAATTCTTCTGTTTTCTCAATTTTCTTCCTAATTTCTGAATGGGAAACAAAAGCAATATTAAAAGCCCTCTGGTTTTCTGTGGCCTATGGGTCAATCAGGGTATAAGTATGATAGGCCCCTAGGAAGTGCTGATGGTGACTCATCTGAACCCAATGCATGGAAGTTTCTATGACTTGAAGAGCTCTATAAATCTATTGACTATCTATAGTCAATAAATTAAACAAACTGTTTATAAGAAATTGAAAAACCATAGTTACCGACTGTAATTCCACTATCTGTGCAGAAGCTGGGATTATTTGTACTACATAGCTTTTTTCTGTGGATAACGTAAGTAGCCTTCCCATTAGAAGAATCATCA
>CABHPR010131770.1:0-16027 GCA_902168415.1 Peromyscus melanophrys
GTAATCACAGCTACCAATCATCTCTTTGCAGGGCCATTGTAATGGTGGCCTTCCTGCTCCTTGCATCCACTCTTGACTTCTGGTTCCAGTGCAGTAATTTACAGCACACAAATTCAGTTTGGATGAAGTGATGAGTTTATATGATAAACTGCATGGTCCCTCTCCTCACATGGCTCTTCTTTGCCTGCCATCATCCAATCCTGCCACTTGTCATCCCTCTCCTCTCTCTATGACCTTCTAATGGCTGTCCTAGAGGCCACATTTCCCCTGGCTTTCAGACTGTCTCAGGGACCCTGCCAATACGCTCCTCCTGCACTCTGCATGTCTATTTCAGAACACTCATCACAGAGAGCAATTAAATAATCATTTTTAATTCATTTAATTTAAAGTGTATCTCCCTCATTCTGATTCATTTTCATAATGTATTCCTGAATTATATGAGATGCAAAGTCCAAGAACAATATACTAAGAGAGTGCTGTTAAAAATATAATTGTCCTCATTCATTTCATCTTTTAGCCAATAAAAATTTAGTGTCTATTATATATAAGTAGTGTTTAGCTAGCTAGATGCCTATATACACAGCTATCAATTTGTACCTACCCTATAGGGGGAGAAAGGGAAAGGGAGGGAGAGGAGAGACAGAGAGAGAGAGAGAGAGAGAGAGAGAGAGAGAGAGAGAGAGAGAGAGAGAGAGAGAGAAAGAGAGAGAGAGAATCTATTTGCTTAAATATGGAGGCATAAGTGAGGTTATTTGGGGCAGGGCCTGGTATGTAATCTATGACTTATCAAACTACAGAGGAAGTAGAACTGGCCATAGGCTGGAGGTCTGAAAAAAATGCTGCGGCTTGATCAGCAATATCCCAAGATTATGACACTGAGTCAAAATATATCATAAGCACAATGGGAAAAAGAACCCTAGAACTCTCAGTCACCTTTTGTTTTGGGTTTGCACCTGTCTTCCAAGACTCTCTTGCTACTTGGTTCATCAATTTTAACTTTTTTTTTTTAAACAAGCAAAGAAAGAGGTCCACTAAGGAGGAGGAGGAGGAGGAGGAGGAGGAGGAGGAGGAGGAGGAGGAGGAGGAGGAGGAAAGAAGACCCAGTTGGAGTCAAGAGCAGCCTTCAAATACTCGTTTCAAAAAGGAGTTCCCACTAAGACCTGATCCCGTGGCCGCACTGAGCAGGTCAACTTCACTGAAGAAGGGCCAGCATCACTGCACAACTACAACATGCAGTGCACCTAAAAAGCTAGCGCTTCAGTCCCAGATCCAGACAGTGAAGGATACTTTCTATGGACAAGAAGATGAATAAGGGGTCATTCTTAGCCCACAAGACTTCACTGATAGGGAAAGGCAGACTAAAGAAGTGAACAATGCTGAAGGAGCACCAAGATTCTACCAAGGTGGAAGGTGAGGGGAGACAGCAGGTGAGGGAGGATAGTATACAGGAAGACAGTCTCAAAAATGCTTGAAGACTGATGTGACCATGAATTGAGTTGGGAATGTGAGGGGATGTGGATGCCAGGTTGGAGTACTGAAGGGTGACGAGCTTTGCAAAACCAAGGGTTTGCAAAGGCGCAGGAAACAACTGTGCTAGTGTCTGAAAAGCAAGCAGTCAATAAAGAAGGTCACTATAACCTTACCAGCAGTGTTCTAGGGGTGGGGAGGAGAGAGGCAGGTGGGGGGCGGGGTGAGGAATGAAGCCTTGACCAGCTTCATACTGTACTAACATGTCTGAAAATGTTCCAAGATGGTTGGGATTATCAGTTTGACAGGATCTAGGATCAACTAGGAAACAAATGTTTGTGTATGGGTGGAAGGGGTGCCTAGATTAAGTTAACTTAGGGGAGGGACCCACCGGAAGTGTGAGCAGGGACCAGGATCCTCACTGAGTAAGGAGAGTGAGCTAACAGTAGCATTCTTCTCTCTGCTTCCTGAAAGTGGAGGTGATGTGACAAGCTGCCTCAAGTCACCGCCACCATGGCCTTCCTGCTGTCACAGATTGCACCCTCCAACGGTGATCCAGAATAACCCTTCCTTCCTTGAGCTCATCTTCACAGGTATGTTATTTAAGCAATAGAACAGTACTTAAAACAGGTCATCTAGACAAAGAGATGCATTTAGAAAAGCTTTACTTTGAAAAAAATAAAATATAGAGTAAATAAGAGACCTCCAGCACAGGATGAAATAATAGGGAACTATTGTTTGTAAAATGGAAACAGTTTATACTTGCAATTTCCTATGGTTCCTATGTTTCCTAACCACAATGAAAATTTATATGTCATAATGTAGAATGGAAATCACTAATAATTTGTCACATTTAATTCATCTCTTCTCCCAAAATGTTTTAAAATAAATTATAGTTACTATGGCATTTGTCTAAAAAATATTTAGTAGGCACCATTAAAAATTTGATGTGTTTCTAAAGAAATTATGTTTATATGCTCAATCAAAGCAACCAGTGTCCATTCTTATGAGCTATGCTAGTTACTAGTCTCATCATTCTGAGAGAATACCTGAGAACACAAATTAAGGGAGATATCGTTGGTTTAGGCCCCCGTTTCAGAAGGGCTAGTCCCTTACAGTTTGAGAGACCGAGTGGCTAAAACAACCTTGTGAGATTGGTAATGTGCAGAAACATCTGGTTAACATGGCTCCAACTAGGAAGTAGAAAGGGCTTGGGCCAGAACTAAGGTCAGGCTATAACCTTCCAGGCCCACCTCTATGTTACCCATGTTCTTGAGCTAGACCTCTGCCCCACAAATGCTCCACAGTGTCACAAAATGCTGCCACCAGCTAGGGTCCAGCTGTCCAAACACATAAGCCTTTGGGAGATATTTTACATCTAAACCATAACATTCAATCCCTGGCCCCAGTGGGCTCATGGCCATCTTTTTATGTATTAAAATATATTTTATTGTTTAAGAATTTCATACAGGAATAACATGTATTTTGATGAAATCTGCCCTAAATCCCTCCCTTTTAGTTTCTCGCACATTCCCACCATCAATATTTCCTCCCAGTTTCATGTGTTATTTGTATGTTTTAATTCTTTGAGAATTTCATACATTGTATTTTGGTATTTATCCCCTCTCCTATCTCCTCTTAGATCCACTCCCCATCCCATGCTCACTCACTTTTGTGTCCCGATTCTTTTGAGCCCTTAGAGTTCCTGTAATGTTGCCTATACACCATGAACACGTAACCATCCACTACTATTATACCTACCAGGGACCATGCCCTTTTAAGACATTTAAATCTCCTGATCCTGCAGCTATTAATTACCAATAGCTCCTCAGCTAGGATGGGCACCACCTACTGAAGCAGGAATAAACTCTCAGGGGCTGCATCGCTGAAGAAAACTGACACTCTGTCCCAACAGCCTTCAACTGACAAAAATTCCTCAACTAGGGTTGGTACTTTGTGATCATCTTCCCTCCTCCATATTGGAATTTTCTGGCCATTGTTTGCACAGGTCTTATGGATGCAGTCCAAGCTGTTTAAAATCATATGTGCAACCACTCGGTTGTATCCAAGAAACATTGCTTTGCTATAGTCATCCATCACCTCTGGCTCTTACAATCTTTCTGTCCCCTTTTCCATGATGTTTCTGGAGCTTTGGATAGTAATGTGATACAGAAGTCCCATTTAGTGCTGCTTAACTCTACATTCTTTTATTCTATACTCCCTGACTACTTATGCATCCTTGTTAATGCCATCTCCAGCAAGAAGAGACTTCTTTGATGAGCGCTGAAATATGCACTAATGGATACTACAATAAGTCTTCAGGAGTTAGTTTACTACTATGTCAACCCAGCAGAATAGTAGTAATAGCTTCTCCTTTATGACCTATGACCTACCTAGTCATGAGTTCATGGCCACTTTGTAATGTAAAACGCACTTATTTCAACTTCAAAGTCACCAGTCTTTAATAGTCTCAAAACAGTTCAAGTGTCCAAAGTCTCTCCTGAGATTCAAGGCAACTTAGGCTTCTTTACTTTTAAAGTTTCAGTATTGCTTGCTTGTATACTCCATACAGGTACTCCAACTCTTTTGCACACTCTCTGATTTCATCAACTTTCTCCAAGAATGTTGGTGCAAACGTCAATCACCCTGTAACTCTTCCATTCTACATACCTACAAACCCACCACCATATGGGTGATTTTGTATTCTACTGTTAGACTTTGCAATAGCCAGATCCCCTTGGACCATGACTGAGGCAACCTCTGGGTAACTATATAGCTAAGCCTGAAAAAAATATTTCCCTAGGTAGTCCCGTTGGTGTAAGGCACAGCAGCAGCTGCTCCCTCTGCTCAGGCATTCATTTGTGTTAGTATACTCCTTTCAGATGAAAGTTTTTTGAATAAATTTTTGTTGTTATAGGCTTCAGCTTCCAAGAGTAGACTCTTGCTATCAACACACTTTGAATCTGTCTCAGTAAAAGCCTTGGTTTCTTCTTAATTGCATTAATATCTGTAACAGTTATAACTATGTTGACTATATTCACATTGTCAGTTCTTTTATTCAACTTTAAACATATTTGGACACCCATCTCCATCTTTTTGTTTAATTTTTACCTTTGAATTCTCAAGGTAAATCTCACCAAAAGCACCCAGCAACAACATACTTCAGCCTGAATGTTATGCTATCTTGAATTTTCCTCCAACAGTTTAGGCTATAACTTTTAAATTTAGTTTCATTCAAATTTTAAGACATGAACAGAATATAACCAGCATCTTTGCCATAATATAATATGAATGGTCTCCATCTGATTCCTAATAGATTCTTTATTCAACTCTGAAAGTTCCTGAGCCTGGACTTTACTATTCACATTTTTGTTCAACATTTTGGTCTTCTGAATTCCTACTATGACAGCTCCATTGAGTTCCTCATACATTATTTGAAGATTTCTTTCATTTGAAACTACAAAGAAACTTTATTTTGAAATACAGGTTTCTAAGACCTATGGACCACAAGGTAATTGTTTACAACAGCAGCAACCCCACTTCTGGTACCAAGTTTTGTGTTAGTTGTTTTTTGTTTGTTTGTTTATTTTGTTTTGTTTTGTTTTTTCATGGCTTTAACAGATCACCTGAAAAAAATAAGGGAGGTGAGGTTAAATTTGGCTCCTGGTTCAAGGGTTACAGACAATCATGTCTGGGTAGGCATGGGGGGTGATGAATTAGCTCAGTGATGATAGCATTGTGCAGTGACTTGTTCACTTCTTAGCAGATAAAGAAACAGAAAGAATCCCAGGCCAGAATTGGGGTCAGCTATATCCCTCAAAGCCCATCACTCTAGCAACCCACTTCCACCAACTGTACCGAAGCTGCTAAAGTTTACACAACTTCTCAAAACTCTGCCACAAGTGGGGATCAAGTATTTGGATATATGAGCCTCTGGAGGCATTTTACATGAAAACCACAGCATGACTGAATATTCTTTAGTTTCCCAAAACATATTTCACAGCTGCTTTGTTCAACTTTAAATTTCATTAAGTAATTTCATAATGTACATTTCTACTATATTCTTTAAGTAATTGAAGCCTTTTGAAAGAGTGACTTGGGAGCTTGGGGGTAGCTGGAGATATGGCTCAGAAGCTAAGGACACTCACTGCTCTTGCAGAGGACCCAAATTCTGTTCTGCTTCTAATATCTACATGGCAGCCATTTGCAACTCCAGTTCTAGAAGATTCAATCATCTTCATTGACACTACTGATTCATGAGGTAAAGATGTGTGTGTGTGTGTGTATGTGTGTGTGTATGTGTGTGTGTGTGTGCAAAATACTTATACACATAAAATAAAATAAATGAATCATTTTAAAATATAAAATAAAAGTAATTTTGAATAAAAGTTTTAGGGTTGCTATGTATCCTTTATAAAGTGGGGGTATTAATAAATTACAAATGTATCATAAACCCTAGCTTCTTTAACTGTGGGTAGTGAACTCATATGGAGTTGTATAATTGAATGTGAGACTTAGGAAAATTTGACAAGAATAAAAGGTTTCTGAACCTAGAGTGACCAAATGTTAATACATAGTCAAACTTGTAAGGACGCCAAAGTGTTTGTGCCAGGATTCACCCACGTATCAGCCTTTGCTTCAGCTGTGGTCCTGAGCACACAACATCCATTCTTTGCACGGTGCATAGCATCTTCATGCTGCTCAGCATTAGCTAATGCTGCCTAAAACACCTTGGCTCAGGTTCAAGATCATTTCACGGTATGAAATGTAGTGATTCTTATTGTACTTACAATTTTTCCTGCTCTTATAAAACATAATGATTTTATTATGTAAAATGAAGACTTCTAATAATTTCCTACCATCATTCCTCAGCATGTGTCAAATTAGTATATCTTTATGTTGTATTATGTGAGAATATTTGATTTTCAAAATGATTGTTTTTTCACTTGCTCACTAAAATTTAATTTAAAAAACCATTCAGTGAATTTTGGCTTGGGATTAGGATAGAATTTCCAACAATTTCTGAAATGGCCCTAAACATATTTCTGCCATTTTGAAGCATTTGTATGAAGCAGCATTCTCAATACAGATGGTTATAAAACCAATGTATTAATCAACTCTGAATACTGTCAAAGATGCTCTATGGACCACGATATCAAATATCTAGCTAATATGGAATTTGTGTGTGAGATAAGCACACACATAACAAGGCACATGACTGTGAAGGTCAGAGGACTGTCTCCCATGTTAATTCTTGCTTTCTATATTGTTTGAGACAAGGTCTCTCTTCCTGTTAATTTACTATCTATTCAAGATTAGCCAGCGCACAGGTTTTCAGCCACTCTCCTGTCTCAGTCTCTCATCTCCCAGTAGGGGTACCCAGATGTCACAGGCACTTTTCCTGCTGCATGGAGCTTTTCTGTGGGTGTTGGTGACCTGAACTAAGGTTGCCAGCCTTATGCAGCAAGATCTTTTCCTCCTAAGCCATCTCCACAGCACAAATATTTAGTTTCTTATGTAAAACTAAGCAAGCACATCCATCTCAATAGTATACAAATATGCTTTCCTATTTAATAAATGGTAAAACTATATGTATACCAAAGAATTTCTTTGAAATAACTTTCTTGGTGATTTATTTTCAGTAAATACTGAATTTCTACACACATTCTACATACCTACATGACCTGAGTGCTTTAGTGTGATTATTTTTTGCTATGACTTTCTTTTTCTTTTTCTCTTTGAAAAATAATTTTTTTCTCTTTTGGTACCATAATATGTTGAATATATGTAACTTGTTTTTGATATTCATAGGTGTATAACTCAGGGTTCTCTAAAGTGACAGAATTTATAGAATGAATTTCTATCTCTCTTTACACACACACACACACACACACACACACACACACACACACAGGAGATTAGAGAACAAATGCATTAGAATGATTTACAGGCTTGGTCCTCCTAATCCAACAATGACTAGCTATGAGCAGAAAGTCCAAGGATCCAATAATTGCTCAGTTCACAAGGCTGGATGTCTCAGCTGGTCTTCATTATATGCTGGAATCCCAAAGAAGTAGGCTCCAATGCCAGTGAAAGAATGGATAAGCTAGCAAGGTGAGAACAAGCAGGTAAAGGGCAAAAGCTCCCTTCTCCCATGTTCCCACATAGGCTTCCAGCAGAAGGTGTGGCCTGGTTTAAAGTTGTGCCTTTCCACCTTGAGATCCAGATTAAAGGCATGTTTTACTAATTCAAACATCAAGATTAGAAGTGGATCTTCCTACTACAAATTAAGCAAAAACATCACTCACAGGTGTGCCCTGCATTTTTGGGTTTTAGTTCCAGATGTAGCCAAGTTGACAACCAAGCACACCCATCACAATAGGAGCCTACAATTAAGAGAGATGAGATTTTTAAAGTATTGGGATTTTTGAGGATTCTCAAAAAGAACTTTTAAAGTGGATTATACTTAGTTTATAAAGTAAACATGAGATATAGAGGACAAGGTTACGGTTTTTAAGACTTATTTTTTATCACTTTAAAAGTTTTTATTTCTTTAATTAATGTGTAGGCCATGAGTGCCCGCATAGGGCACTAGGTTTCAGAGTGACATTTTTGTGTGTCAAGGTGACAAGGGGTGGATTATTATTGTTGGTTTTTATTGGCAACTTTGCACAAATCAGAATCACTTGAGTAGGGAGCCTTACCTGAAGAACTGTCCTAATTGTCTTGATTGGCATGGAAAGATTCATCCCAAAAGAAGCTGGTATCTTCTGGCAGCCCCCCAGCTACAAAGGGTGTGGCAGAAAGCAGAACATCTCACCCTCTGCTTACTTGCCCTTCCATCTCCCTGCTGTGTTAGTTTGCTTTTATTGCTGCTGCTGCTGCTGCTGCTGCTGATGATGATGATGATGATGATGATTCCTTCATTGTTATCAGAACCAGTGTCTCCAGTCTTTCATTTAGACTAAGAAACAACATCTCTTCAGGAAACTTCTGGGTTTCCAGTATCAGAGGGGACTCCTGAGGCACTCAGCCTTGTGGACTAAGCAACTACCACCAATTGTGAGCATCACTTCCTTTCCCTTAGTGAAAGACAGACATTGGGTGACTACTCCTATTGCTGAGCACCCAGCTCCAAGAATCAAGTAACTACCAGGTTCCAAGCTCACATGTAGGATTGATTCTGCTGTTGTTACTATTTTAAAGCTGACTTAAGGAGTTCTTATATTTAATGAATCTGTACTTCTAGAGAATTCTGACAAATACACTGGGGTCATTTAAAAGGCCAAAAGGATGAGTTTAAGAAATGCTGTTCTAAAGGCTAGAATGATTTGTATACTTCATAGATTCATTCTTCAAATAAACCACAGATCATCTAACTCTCCCCATTCCTTCTCAGTTAGGTAAACTGGAACATTGTTTGGCTACTTGTTTGATCCTAGAGCACACAGTTGGATAGCACAACCATTAACAAAATTATAATCTCGCCAGGCGGCAGTGGTGCACACCTTTAATCCCAGCACTCAGGAGGCAGAGCCAGGTGGATCTCTATGAGTTCGAGGACAGCCTGGTCTAACAGAGCAAGATCCAGGACAGGCATCAAAACTACACAGAGAAACCCTGTCTCAAAAAACCAAAAAATTATAATCTAGATAAAAGGATTAGCCTGTTTTCAGCCTTCTATACAGCCCTAGAGCATGTAGCTAATGTTGACAAGGAATGTCTCACTGTAGTCAAGTGGTCTTGCTACAGTCTTGCCACACTGCAGGCAGCAAAGAGCATGCAAAAGGACATCTCAACAGCTGGGAGGCAAATGCAGGTGAAAACATGAACTTAGTATCCTGTAAAGGAGAGAGCCTCTTGGGAAAGGTTAGTTTCAATCATCGGATGCACTCCAAATACGACTTATGCCCTATGCTCATGAGCAAGGTGGTAATGGCTATGTGGGTCAAGCATCAGTTGTAGAAATCACAAATGTAGAGGACTAGTAGTTCTAACTGTATATATAGTACCCCTCCCTTATCTATGGGGGTTATGTTCTAAGATTCCCAATGGATACCTGTAATTGTGGACAATACTGAATCCTATAAATACTATGTTTAATTATATACATACATACTTGTGATAAAGAGTAATTTATAAGTTAGGCACATAAAAGATTAAAAACGACTAATAATATGGCATAAGAAAAGGCAGGTGGGTCAATGGGATTGAATTGAAGACTCTGATATGAATCAATACACCTATGAACATCTGATTTTTTGACAAAGAAACCAAATTATGCAATGGAAAAAGAAAGCATCTTCAACAAATGGTGCTGGCATAACTGGATATCAACGTGCAGAAGAATGCAAACAGATCCATATCTATCATCCTACACAAAACTCAAGTCCAAGTGGATCAAAGACCTCAACATAAGGTCAGTTACACTCAACCTGATAGACAAAAAAATGGGAAGTAGTCTTGAATATACTAACACCAGAGACAACTTCCTGAATAGAATACCAGTAGCACAGACACTGAGACCTCTTGAAACTGAAAAGCTTCTGTAAGGCAAAGGACACTGTCAATAAGACAAAGTGACAGCCTACAGAATGGGAAAAGATCTTCACCAACCCCACATCTGACAGAGGGCTGATCTCCAAAATATATAAAGAACTTGAGAAACTATACATCAAAATACCAAATAATCCAATTAAAAAATGCGGCACTGATCTAAATAGAGAATTCTCAACAGAAGAATTTCAGATGGCTGAGATATGCTTAAAGAACTGTTCAACATCCTTAGCCATCAGGGAAATGTAAATCAAAACAACTCTGAAATACCATCTTATAACTGTCAGAATGGCTAAGATCAAAAACACTAATGACAACTTATGTTGGAGAGGATGTGGAGTAAGGAGAACACTCCTCCGATGCTGGTGGGAGTGAAAAATTGTACAGCCACTTTGGAAATAGATACGGCAGTTTCTCAGAAAATTGGGAACCAATCTACCTCAAGACCTAGTGATACCACTCTTGGGCATATTCCCAAAGGATGCTCAACCATACCACAAGGACACTTGCTCAACTATGTTCATAGCAGAATTATTTGTAATAGCCAGAAACTGGAAATAACCTAGATGCCTCTCAGACAAAGAATGGATAAAAAAAAAAGTGATAAATTTACACAATGGAGTATTACTTAGCTGTAAAAAACAATGACATCATGAAATTTCAGGCAAATGGATGGAACTAGAAAAAAAAATCATCTTGAGTGAGGTAACCCAGCCCCAGATAGACAAACATGGTATGTACTTACTCATAAGTGGATATTAGCTGTAAAGGATAACCAGGTTACAATCCACAGCCCCAGAGAAGCTAGATAAGAAGGAGGGCCACAAAAGGGGCACATGGATTTCCCTAGGAAGGGGAAATAGAAGATATCTGGGTAAACTGGGGGTAGGGGGTTGCAGGGATGTGAATATAAGGGATGGTTTGGGCTGTTGGGGTGGGACAGAGTGGGATAGTAACAAAAGAGATATCTTGATGGGGGAACATTTTAGGATTAGGGAGAAAACTAGTACCAAGGAAACTCCCAGGAATCCACAAGGATGATCTCAGCTAAGACTTCTAGGAAGAGTGGACGGGGTACCTAAGCTATCCTAATTGTCATCAGAGAGCCTTCATCTAGTAACTGATGGAAACAAATGCAGAGATCCATGGCCAAGCACTGGGCTGAGCTTGGGAAATCCTGTTGAGAGGGAGGAAGGATTGTATGAGCCAGGGGGATCAAGATCATCACAAGGGAACCCACAGAAATAACTAACCTGGGAGCTCACAGACTCTGGACCGACAGCTAGGGAGCCTGCATGGGACTGACCTTGGCCCTCTACCATGTGACAATTGTGTAGCTTGGTCTGTTTGTGGGACTCCTAGCAGGGGAATCATTGCCTGTCCCTAGCGCTTGAGCTGGCTTTTGGGAACCTATTCCCCTGGCTGGGTTGCCTTGCTCAGCCTGAAAACAAAGGAAGGCGCTTAGTCATACTTCAACTTGGTATGGCATGCTTTGTTGAGACCCATGGGAGGCCTGCCCCTTTCTGACCAGAAACAGAGGAATGTACGGGAGTGGGGCAGAGAGGAGGAGGGGCAGAAGGGAGGCACAGGGTGGGGGAGGGAACAAGGGAGAGGAGGGAGGGTAAACTGTGGTCAGGATGTAAAATAAATGAAAAATAAATAAATAAGTGAATAAATAATGACTAATAATAAAATAGAACAATAATAAAATTATAATTAATACCACATCACAATAAAACTGTCAGCATCACTTTTCTTATACCCTGGGACCATTAATAAGTAAAATAAGGGCTTTTTGAACAATGGCATTGTGGCACTGGGAGTTAATATACTAACTGAAATGGCTACTAAGTGACTAATGAGGAGGATACACTAGGTAAAAGAATGACTCATATCCCAAGGGACTCAAAGCAGGACAGCTCTAAATTTCTAGACACTGGGAACAACATGCAATCCACAACTTTTGTTTCTGGAATTTCTCATTTAATGTCCTTCAGATCTCAGTTGATTTCAGGTAACTGACAGTATAGGCAGAAGGTACTAGCAATTATAGGTATAAATAGATGTGACTTCATATCCAGTTTTAAAGGAATCTGCTCTTCCCAATAATAAAGCACAATGACTAGGGTGATTATAAGAAGAGTATAGAAGAGAAGTAATTAGAACATGAGAAATAACTGAAGAAAGTAGAATGGATCATTAGGATATTTTAATGCTGAATTATAGGTCATTGCCTACCATGATAAAAGGTGATAGACAATAATCATATACATTTCCAGGATTATGTTTCCTCTTACAAAAAGTGATGTCGATATCATCATCATATTTCATCATCATGGCCACTGCCATCATCACCATCAGCATCATATATCCCTACCATCATCCTGATCATCATCGTCACTGACATTGTCAACATCATCACTATCATCATTGTTATCAACATCAGCTTCACAACAATGGTCACAATCATTGCCATCATTGTTACCACCACCATCATCATCTGTCTTCATTATACCACCATACCACTGCAGCTGCTTGTGGGTTCAACACTTCATGGTAGCATCTACACAACTGACTCCTCGGTTACTTTAAAACCCTCAGTTTCTCATGTTTTATACATATGGTGTTGTGCTTACTATCACGAAAACTAAATCATATACAAAGGTAAACAAAAACATACCTTACACCCACATTGCATTGGCCCGATTTGAAAACTGTCTCTATTTCCTGTAACTTCTGCTAATCAAAATGTTCTTTTAAGTGAGAATTCCAGGAGAGTTAGATGCAGGCCTCTTTAAGGAGATACTATTTGTGATGTACATACATAAGGACCACATATGACGTCAGTTAGTTTGTAAATACTTAGTAGAGTAAGTGAGAGGCAAGGAAGAGAAAAAGGCAGACACTACCCCGTACTGCTTTAATGCCTCCAGTTTCTAGGTCTCAGAGCCTTGCAGCATGTCATTAATTGCATTGACACAGTACTGCCTTGCTAAGTAATGGATCTGTTTGTCTGTCATTCCCAACAACCCAAGTAGGCATTGCCTGGCTCTAACTCTGCCATTTCTTCCTCTGCTCCTTGGATTCCTCATCATACCACAGAGATAATGTATTTTGCTCTGAAACACAAAATTCCAAGGTTAACAAATAAGCCTGTGAATGTGAAGCTCACCACCTTCCAGTCCCAAAAGACTCAGCTTTGGCTGACTATAGTGTGTTGGTTTTTGTTTGTTTGTTTGTTTTTTCCCCTAACTCCGTCATTCCCTACACGTAGACGTTTGGTATTTTTCTGCAGGAAAATGCTTTCCTTTTTCCGACACCTGGTTAGTTGTTTCCTTGCATGTTAGATACTCATGTGAGCATGAAATTTTATTTCATCCAATGTATTATAATTAGTTTAAGTTGCTTGAACTTCATTTCCCATCAAGCTGGCCCTGTGTCCTCTGAATGTGTTCTTACCATTCTTGTGTGTATGTGCCCATCCACTTGTGTGTACATTTGTGTATATGCATATGCACTTGTGTGTGTGTGAATGTGGGACTAGGAATATCATGGCACATATGCCAAGCCGAGGTCATAAACATCCCTCCCTTGGGAAACCTTTCTAATAATGTAATCTTATAATTCGTTATTAATTATTATATTTATACCATAGGCTGTTCTTACAGGCTGCTTTTTCTTTTACTCGTCACTTACATCCTGCTTCTTCCTAGAGTCTTTGGGAAGAGCAGAAACAATGGAGGTCGAGACCAAAAGAGAATGACAGCCACTTCCATTACCCCCAGAGATGAGCCTTTGGGCTTCCTCCCAGCTTCATCCCATTCAGGTCCCATGGCCTTCCCTGGGGAGAAGTTGGGTCTGCAAGGCCAACGACAAGCACCCTGTGACTACATGCTGAAGGACCCACAAGTACAATGGAGGAACAAAACTGAGTGTCTCCATGGCCCAGATGAGGAGGATCTGGGCTTGCAGCCCCAACCGTGGAGTCTTGTAGAAGCCTAGATCAGGAGAACATGTTACATCAACACCATGTGGACTTGGCAGTGGGAGGGAGAAATGCCAGACCTCCTTTAAGTTTAATTGACATTCAGTGTGGCCTAGGGAATGACAGACTCAGAAACCAGTGAAGTCTTTCCTCCCCTATCAGGGAGGAGAGAAAAGTTAAAGAGCGCAAATATGTGTGCTTATCCAACCTTTAATTCTGCTAGATGAAACAGAGGTTTTCCCAGAGTAGAGTGAGAATTCACATTTTTCCCAAACACTTACACCTAAGAAGGACTTTTAATGTATCATCTGTTTACTTATTCCAATAATCTTATACATTCAATATTAACAGCCCCCAATTTCTAGATAGGGAGAATACACTTGGGAGGTTAAGCTGTACCACATCACCCGCCCACAGAATGCATCGTCTGTATATCAGTTTGCTGTGTACAGGCATGCAGTTAGTCAATGGTGTCATCAGTTTCAGGAGAGTAGTTCCAGGCAGGTAGAGTAAGGAAATCTAGGGAAGAAGCACCTGCAGGCTGGGCATGTACATGCTGGATGGATGGAGAATAGCATTGATAAGCAGAAGATCTCTCACTGAGGACGTCCATGCTGGACTGGTGGAGAAAACCAATGGTAGGCAGAAGGGACTTCAAACAGGAGGTACCTAACATAATCATGCACTCCCTCTCACTTTCCAGGTCAACCACAATGAAAATATCCTCATTCCAAGCTCATAGCCAAATAAAAGCTGGCAAGGGGAATATCTTTCATTTTCTAGTTGTTCCACAAGCTCCTTCCCAGAGCATCTCTCCATAAGATCAACTCTTCCCCTTCAGCTTTGTAATAGTGAGTATTATTACACTTCAGGGTTTAGTAACAGCCAACTTACCAGTCATCAATGGATGCTAAAACTGGTGGGTAAGACTTTGACAGAGGCAAGGTATTTTCATAGTCTCAAAATATCTTTTAGGAAATTACTTACTTATTCCAGTAGAAGAAGTCATGCAAAACACAATGGATAATCATGACAGAGCACCTTAACTGAGAGGTTTCTGATAGCATCACCAATAAGGAGACAAACAGATGTGCGCCTTGTGATATGATTAATATAAATGGATTAATTTAAGTTCTAAGAGCTACTCGGGAACAAACCTAAACTAAGGCCAAGCTTTCATATTTAATAAGAAGTCTCCATGTCATTATTTGGGAGCTGGTGGTCCAAAGAAGGTTGGACTATAGGGACATCTTTGTCTTGTGCTGTGAAAGGCTCTGAAATCCCTCCCTATCCCTTCATACACAGCACTAGTCCCATGACACCAGGTTCTACCCTTACAACCTAACAATATCCTGAAGGCCACACCTCTCAATACTCTAATCTGAGGATTAGGATTTCAGCGTGTAAAATTTGGAAAAACCCAGATAGTAAGGACATTCTGTAAAAGTGCCAATGTTGGGCTGGAGGGATGGCTCAGAGGTTAGGAACACTGACTGTTAGCTGCTCTTTCAGAGGTCCTGAGTTCAATTTCCAGCAACCACATGGTGGCTCACAACCATCTATAATGGGATCCGATGCCCTCTTCTGGTGTGCAGGCATACATGTCATAACACTGTATACATGATAAATATAGAAATCTTTTTAAAAATGCCAGGTTAGGAAGAAAAAGAAATGCCAAGGGACTAAAGAGCTCTGGTAGCTGTGAAGGGACAGTGTTGTCTTGTTCTAGATTCAGGATAGGAAACAAGGTTATAAAGGACAACAGTACTGGAAAATTTCTAATAACTACTGTATGTTAAGCAATAGTCTTATTTCAAGATTAAATAGTGTGATTTTTATAATCTGAAGAGATTATTTTGTTGTTGGGAAATAAGGACTGATGTATTTATAGAAAGGGCATGGTGTCTTCAGCTAAATCTAAAATTGCGGCTGGAAAAATATTTATTACTACATACACTATGTGCTTTATCTATATCTATCTATCTATCTATCTATCTATCTATCTATCTATCTATCTAT
>CABHPR010131770.1:16037-29455 GCA_902168415.1 Peromyscus melanophrys
TATCTATCTATCTATCTATCTATCTATCTATCTATCTATCTATCTATCCATCCACTTATCTGTCCATCCATCTGTCCATCCATAGAAAAGATAAAATCATATTGAGAAATGTTAATAGCAGTCCACTCTTGAAAGTCTATCTGTGGAAATTTCACTAATTTTCTATAGTTTGAAACTATTTCAAAGTGAAAGGTTGACGAGAAGTATCTATTTGCAGACTGTTTATAGTTACCAGGGCAACAATTTATATATATTATTTCATTTGATCTTCTTAAAGGGTCCCAAGTGGTGAGTGTGTGATCATGCAGGTTAGTGATGTATGTCCTTGTTATCCACATGAATAAATGAAAGATCCAATAAGTTATGAGATTTGTCAGAGGCCAACAGCTAATATTAGCACATGAATTCGGAAAGCCTGGCTCCAGGTTCGGCATGCGTTAACAGCACTCTTGACTGATTTCTGCTTGACTTCCACTTGATTGACGTGCCCAGTCACATGGCACTGTGTACTCCCCCTGTCACTCATGCCGTCATGGTCTGCCATGCACTGAATTTCCGCTCTATCTCACCATCTCCCTGTGCTGTACCAAGCCTCCAAGGCATTTATGAACGGAGCCATATGCTTACCCAGAGTCCATTTCAACTTTCCCCAAGCCTGTTGTTAGAAGGCACACATTCTCCTTTATTCATGCATTTACTCAAACCTCTTGTACAATGACACAGTAGGAGTATGAAACAAAAATTTCTGATTCTTGGGAAATTAAGCAGAATATCTTGGGATAAGTCAATAAAACAAGATGGGAAAGGGGGAGGGGGTCCTGAAGTTGAATTAGGTTTGGGAAAAAGTGTAGTAGAGAAAGGAAAAACCATAAAACTCTGCAAGGATTTTATATGTATGCTGCTTCATAATAAGAACCGTCACCCTTGTGATTGACTTTAATGCAATCCAAACTGGACTTCATCACAAGAAGTCTTGAGTTTTGTCTATTTAGGAAGATACCAATTCCCAACCAGCAGATCCATCCACAAAGAGTCAAATGGAAGTACATCACAGGGTTGGGTTTATTTATCATGCCTATCATTGTGTATGAATCACCAGTAATGTAGATTTTTCTTATAACAAATTAGCAGCACATTGTATTGGAGACCATCAATGGACTTCTATTATGCTTATTTTAGATGATCCCCAGTTCCTGCTACTTCACTATCCTTGTGTTAGGTTATATAAGGGTCCTAAAGACTATCTGTGGTTCTGAGCTAGGAAAGGATATGTCTGAGATTCTCTCCATATATGATACCAAAAAAAAAATGTGATGTGGCTTCTGAACTATTAATTCTTCAAATTGGACTTCAGGGGAAGCAAGGCGGGAGGCCCTGGGGACTCTGATATTAGGGGGCTTGCAAGTTAAAAGCAGAGAACTATGTAGATCTATAGCATACTTATTCCTTCTTTCAGAAGGGAGCTGATTGCTGAGTTGCTGTGATTGGTTAACCACTTTGGGCCTTGGAATGCTTGTGATAGATTTATTCTGCATTCTGCTTTAACCTGGCAATCTAGAAAATGCCAAAGAGAGCCAGCGCATTTCAAAGGGGGAAGCCACAATTATTTACCTTCTCACTCAACAGCCGCCTCATAAATAAAAGAAGAAAACCAGAGCCCACACCTGCTCTGGACATCTGCCTGGCCCTTACCCAGGAGTCCTGCCTTTCTGAGTGATGGCCCTAGGTTTTGCACTGCTGAGCCACACCAAGTCCACAGGTGGCGGGGGTGAGGGGGTGGGCAGCCAATGGAGAAAGTGGGACATGATGGAAGCAGCATGCCATTTGATAAAATTGTAAAGAGAGGCTTGTGCTGTGGAGAAAAAACATCTCCAAGTAATAAATGTCAGGTTTATGAACAATTGAGCATCCTTATTCCTGACTGAAGTTGTGCTTTAGGGTCAACACCAAAAGTGCTCCCTTGAGGGAGCGGGCTGTTTGGCTGAGTGGCTTTGTAGCAGATGTTATTGCACTGGAGATGGGTTGGGGAGAGCCTCGCCTTGTGTTATTGGGGTCTACAAAGAAAGATGTGATAAATGTATTGAATGGGGAACTGGCTAGACATTTTCACAGTTTGTGACTAGAACCACAATGTATAACCATTTAGTGCAAGAATCACACAACTCAAGAGAAATACATTTCCTTCACCTCAGGATTCCTCTCTCAAAGTGGAATCTACCTTCGAAATGTTAAAGGCAAAAAAAAATAAAAGATAAAAAATAAATAAATAAACAAAACCAAAAACACCGCCTCCTGCCCCTCAAGTGGATCTTTCCTGTGGGTTTTACGAGTTCCAGGACAGCCAGAGCTGTTACACAGAGAAACCCTGTCTCGAAAAACAAAACAAACAAAAAGTGTGGCGATGAGTAATAAATGCTCCATGTACAAGCAGGAGGTAAGGGGGACTAAATGAAAGAGCGGGGATGTGTCCATCCAACACTGAGCAAGCACGCATAGAGGTAGACTTTGCAGTCACAGTGCTGCTGGGCTTCAGTCTGGCAGAGCACTCGGAAACCGCAAGGCAGACCTGGTTCCCTGCAAGGGGAACATGAGCCAGAGCTAGCCAAGTTGCATGTTCTAAGGTTAAGCTAAGGCAGAGCTTACCCTTTTCATTTGAAGCCAGGTTTTCTCCTTGTATCAGTTGCCAATGTGGCCATCTTCAAAGCAGTTCCAAGGAGCTTGATAGACCGTATGGCAGCTGGAGTTGGAGCAGCTACTACATAAATAACTCTGTGGAAGGTTTTAAAAATGACGCAAGTAGAAACAGAAGAAAGGAGGACTCAGGAGAGGTCAGTGACTGATGCAATGGGAAATAAAGATGATGAGCAGCCCTGGGAATGGACTTGTTTTTCCTGGGGTTGCCACTGCAGGACTGTGATAGACCCCATATGCTCTAGACCTAACCCTTCAATCTCTACGTGCCCTCACTGTGGCTGGCTTCCACTTCTTGGTATTTTTGGTACTAGGAGATTGGCCATAGGGAGACTCAATATAATCCCAAGAACCAGATAGAAGCCATCTGGAAAAGTAACAACTTTAACCTTGAGGACCACTGAAATAACCTTTCTCCACTGAGCCCTGTGTTCACATCGAAAAAGAAGTTATTTAGAGCATATTTCCAAAATCTTCAGGGTCTTGGGAGCCATCCATCTCAAAAGAGAATGGCATTTAACCAAAAAACTTTGATATCTATAGAATGTATCTCCCCCATCTGCTGCGTGCCAAGTTTCCAGTTACGTGCACGATGGGGAAGCATAAACAGAGCCAAGAAGGTAACAAAACTCGCTGCAGGATGCCCAGGAACAGAAAGTAGAAAGGCCATGTCTGAAATAAATCAATTAGTCAATAATTCAACAGAGAAAAATGCAGTTCAATGTGCCAATGGTTCTTATTACTGGCTCTGGAGTCAGAAAAAGGCATCGGTGATGAGAAATGGAAGATGAGCAATTAATCCTGTTGTCTTCACTGAGCACACTAATCCCTGCAAAAGTTTGTGTGAGATCTTTAACATACCCCACATTCTCAGCCCGTGTCCTATTTCCCAATCAATCTGTGAAACTTCATCAATTAACAATAACAAAATGGAAATCTAATTCTCTGAAAGGCCACATGAAAAGCCAATGAAAATGCACAGAATATAAACTCGGAGCTCTATTTTATGCTTCTCTAGCTTTCCGGTTGTGATTCTTCACAAGAATCCATCTCTCGTCAAGGTGACTCTTCAGGCAAGAGTTTTGTGCTGTTATAATAAATAGGGGTGACATCTCACATCTATTTAATAGCACATGAGATAGACACTAGCATGCTTCTTATAAATGAAGCATGGCTGGGCTCAGCTCAGCAGGATGTGGAAATAGCCAGGGAAGAAGTCAGGAATAGGACCTCTGCCTCTATATTCCAGCCTCCCCTGAAATGCTCAGAACACTGTTTTGGGTACCAGCTTTCCATTCAAGGGTAGATGCCATTTTCTAGGATACTGATTCTTAGGTACAAAGGACCTTTGCTGTTTTGCTAAATCAGCATACTGGGGGAGCGATGATGCTACTGTGAAGTCATTCCTCAGCCACTGGAAGAAATGGGACCCAGCAGAAATGGGAAGAAATCACTAGCGAGCACAATTTTTTTTTCTTTTTTGCCTAAGCCATTCTCTAGAATACTAAGAACCTTATTATCAAAGCTCTAAGATCTAAAAGCACAACCTAATTGCAACCAGCCTGGAAAGAACATGAAAAAAAGTCACAAGTGGTGTTCAGCGTGTCATGGTGATTAATAGTCAGATATGTGCTGGGGAAGAGAGCCACTCTGACAGTTTAGCAAACTACTGCAGACTTCTGCTGGAAAAACCCACCTTCTAGGACTAGGCAACCTCTACTACTCCCTCCACCGAACAGTATGTGCATGCGCAGGGTGGTCCTGGCGTGAGCAGCGCTGGCTCTAAGCTTCTTTACCCCGAACCCCTAGACAATAGAAGCCTATCCACTAGTTCATTACAGTGAGGTTTTTACTTTCCAGAAAAAAAAAAAAAAAGACTCCACAGCAAATGCTGCAAGGCACTGTGGGACAGTGGTTGTTCAACATTTCAAAATGATCTCTAAAGATAGTCATGCCATTAGATAACTTGCCACAGATGTCTGCATTCGGCGGGAAGAAGCTTCAGCTCCACAGTGACATGTGATCAGAGCCCAGCTCCCTTTCCCTTTATTCATTTAATTTCTCTCTAAAAGGTCTGAGCTGACATACCAGGGAAGAAGAGAGTGCCTTTGTGGGTGGGGTATCAGAGCTGTTACCATTGCTCTGTGGAGAGACAAAGATTCTGGGCGCAGCATCACATCACAGAGGAGTGTGGGAAGGAGAGCTGGTGGGCAAGGAAGAGCAGATCGACAGACAGACAGCCACAGAGACACCGTGAGAGGTGACATCTGATGACACATCCTCTTTCTGCAGCCTGTAGCTCCCTTCTAGGAAGGAAGCCAACGTAAATTCTTGCACTCAGCAGTGCCTAGAGAAACCCGAAAGAAAACAAAAAGGGGAGATTAATCTCCGCATCACAGGTGCCCCTAAGCCACTCTGCTAATACTGCCTTCCAGGGAGGGCTTGATTGGAGGACGGTTTTGCCAGGAGCTGAGCTACCAACCGCAGACTCCCTTCCTCATCCCCACATTGCATTTTATTTTTATCAAGCAGTGCATCTGATTGCCTCACTCTGGAGGGTTGGCAGTGGTACATTAACCTGCTGGATCACAGGGAGAGTCGACGACTGCCAGCGTGGCTATCAAAGGGCCTCTTCTGTATTCGCAGGCTCCTGGAGATGCCAACAAAAAGCAGCAACAGAAAACCTCACCTCGTGGGGGCATTTTCTTGCCTCATAATTAACTTTCACATTGGTGAGCCCGCTCTATGTAGAAACTGCTCTGCACCTAGATTCTAGAAGTTTCTTCACTTTTCAAAAATGGGCTTAGTGCCCAATTCACAGGAGACCCTTTGCTCCTCTCTCCTTGGGTATTATGACTCAGTCTTTGTCTACATCCCCTTTCTTCTGAATGTCCTGTTTCTTCTACCTTTTTAATTTTTGGTCCTCTCTTCCTTTCTCACGACTGTGCCGGTGGTACAACAGGTTTAAGGGACTCCACTAAGCTTAAATGTACTTAAAAATAATTCTATCAATTTCATAGCTCTGAACAGGCAGATTCTTGCCATGCACATTTTAATTGACTTTTGTGAATAGGGAGGAAGGGAAGACTATTTTAAGTAGCTCCACTAATCCATCGTCCTTCTGGAACTGCAAGGATTTGACTTTCAATGATTGTGTCCTGTGACACAGCCTGCCTGGGTAGATGTTGGATCCTGCTGTCGCATTTTACCTGTGGTGTGGCTCAGTCTGAACAGGCTGTACTCACATGTTAAGTTTCTTTAGGGCTCAAGCTAACAAGGAGGCTCCTGAAACAGTGGTTTTCAATCTGTGAGTCATAACACCTCGGTCAACCTTCTATCTCCAAAAAATATTTACATTACGATTCATAACAGTAGCAAAATTACAGCTACAAAGTAACAACAAAAATAATTGTATGGTTGAGGTTCACCACAACATGAGGAATTGTATTAAAGGATTGCAGCATTAGGAAGGTTGAGAACCACTGTCCTCAAAGGCTTTCTGACACAAATGCAGCTCTGAGAAGCTCAAAATATGAGGACTAACTACTCTGTTCCTCCTGCTGATCTCATGCACACATTATGATAAGCCTTACTTCTTAGCCCTGTTAATTTTTACTAATGCACTAAGCAGCATCTACTAGCTGATGGGCATTGACTTACCTCTCAAGACACATTATGTTGACCTACAGGTTGTTCAGCTTATCACACAAGCACAAGCTCTAGCCAATAAAAATAGGCAATGTGACAGATGATGAGGTAGGACATTAAGCTTGACATCCAGAGCTTGGTACTTAAAAAAAAATCTGATCCCTTAGCTGGACACCCACACCCAAAGCTTTGGGGATTCTTGTGTTCTGCTTGTAGAATGGAACTAAATTCCCCAAAGTTTGAAGGGGGGTTCTTCATGAAAACATGTTAGATAATAATTTCAGCTAACAAGAGGTCTGTTTCTAGGAAAAAGATTTCATTTTCTTTTTGAGCCATGGTCTCTAAAACCTTAAGTGCATTCAAAATTGTTATTCTCCTGACTCCACATTATAAGTCCTGCAATTATAGGTATGTGCCACTGTATCCAGCTAGAGGGTAGAATTAAATGGTCCCCAGTTTCCTAAGCCATGCACCCATTGTGTCTATGATATTTAGTATTAATTGTCAACTGGACAGTATCTAGAATCATCTGGAGAAAGGGCCTCTGGACATGCTTGTAGAAAGTTATCTTGATTATGTTAATTGACAGGGTAAACCCATTTTAATTATAGATAGGACCATTCCCCAGGGCAGGAGTTTCTGGTCTGTATAAAATGGAGAAAGGGAGCTGAGCTCTGCTTTGCATTTATTCATTTGCTCTGTTTGTGGGGTGTGCGTGTGATATGGCCAATGACTTCAAGCTCCCCCTGCCTTCATTTCCCCACTGTGACCGATTGTACCTTGAACCAAGAGTTAGAAGAAACCAGGTTTCCCTTCAATTGCTTTTGCCAGAATATTTTAGCAAAGCATCAAGAAAAGAAAATAAGACACACTCCTTACTACTTTCTTCTCTGTCCTACTATTCCAAAGACTGTGTTGCTTCACACAAAGAATGTTGTTTTTGTGTCCCCATGACAGAGGTACATCAGCAGTGATAAGCGTGTAGCAAGTGACTAGTAAGATCTCTTAAAAAATTATTTCTTTTATTTTTAGAGATTATAGTATAATTACAGCATTTATCCCTTCCCCTTCCTCCCTCTAAACGCTCCTATATACCCGTCCTTTCTCTTTTTCTAATTTTTGGCCTCTTTTTCATTAACAGTTTATGTATATATTTCTAAATACTTAAGTACAGCCTGCACAGCCTATATAAAGTTACTTGTATGTATGTTTTCAAGGCTGACCATTTTGTATTGGATAAGCAATCTGAGGGATCTTCCCTGGAGAAGACTATTTTCCCTGCTCTCAGCATTCCTTAATTGCCTGTAGTTCTTTGTGTAGGGTTTAGTCATGGGCTTTCTTGTCCATGTCCATGTTAGTGTGTCTATTGTCATTGTCCTTGTTCACCTAAAGTTTAGGTAGTCATGTTGGTGAGACTTTATGGGTGTACCGTCTAACATTCTTAGGAGATATACAAGCTCAGTAAACTTTATGTTCCCCTGATTCTTACATTATTTCTGCCTCCACTTCCACAATGATCCCTGAGCCTTAGGTGTGGGAGTTGTATTGTAGATATATACATTGGGAATTGTTTAAAAAAAAGTGATACATCTTAGCATAGCCAGTCATTATTGCCCTATCACTAATCGCAGTTCACTTTGGCAGGCATGGAGCTCTCACCCATCTCTAGGTCAACCCTCACAAATATGGCCGATGACAGGTGAGCCTGGAGAAAACACTACTATCAGAAAGAATATGAGAGCAGGTGCCTTTGTTCATGCACTTGACACATTTTCTTTTAATCCATGGATGATTTTCAAATATTACTCAGTGGTTAATTTAATCAGTTGACTTCCCACATATTGGAGCAGCATTATTCTGGGTGCTCAATGTTCAGCTAGGCGTGGGAAGTGCATCAGTGACTATCATAGCTGAGGTATGTGAGTTGAAGGGCTGATTTAAGGCTATCACAGCTACTTGTAGCTGGAGTTCTGCTTGATGACATTGAAGGTTCGCCTGCTTATTGGGTTTGATTATTTGCATTGCGTGATTACAAGGTATATCACTCCCAGAATTGATTTGATGTGTTATGATTGCAACAGCTTTTTGTTATGTGACCTGGTAACTGAATGATTCAAGTGACTGTCTCTACAGAATTACCTAGCCATCTTTGAATAACCACAAAATGCACACATACAAATTGACAGAGAGGAACAATGATAAAAATACACGCATATAACACTTATCACCCAAGCCTCCCCACTCTGTGATGATCAGCACACAGAAGTGTCATTGCACAGTCTCCTGTGAAGAGGACAGTGACATTCTACCATTAAGGTCTCTACTCCCAATAATGTAGATGGTTTTGTTATTGTTGTTGTTACCATACTATATTTTTTTCTTTGTGTGTGCATTTGTGTGTATGCATGCCATGGACAACTTTAGGAAATCAGTTCTCCTTCCACTGTTTGGATCCTGGGGATCAAACTCAAGTTGCCAGGCTTCGTGGCAAGTGTCTTTAGCTGATGAGTCATCTCACCAGCACCAATGTGTCTGCTTCTCAGTCAGCATTTATCACAGATGCTATGGGATGCCAGAGCCTAGCAACTGTGCAGAGGCTCAGAGAATACAGTAGTGTCTGATGGACAGTCCTGATAAAGAGCAACTTATTTATTTATGCTCACAGTTTCTCAGGCATCAATCTGTAGTAGTGGGTAGGAGAAAAGCACAGAAGTTCATATTATCAAGGCCTGGAATCTGTGTGGACCAATGACAAGAAGAGACCAGTATAGGGTGCAGTTCCCAGCACAAGGCCCCAAGTAGCCGGCTTCCTTTGTCCATGCCCTATCTTCCACAATTCCATCTTCTCACATTAATCTATTCAACTTTTGAGTCCAAGAATGGATTAATCTGCTCACTACTACATTGTCCAAAAGACCTAATCCTCTGCAAATGCCCTCACAGGCATATTGACAGGTAATCTCCTGTCAACCACCAATACAGCCGAGTTGACAATCAAGATTAACCATTATGGACTCTTTCAAAGTACACTACATCTGATTCACTGGAGGTATACATACAATATGAGATGCTAGCTATACCCCAAGGCAGAAGTGTAGCTGCCCAATATAACCATAAGATGGTGCTCTATTGAGTACAGAAATTAAACACAGGCCAGAAAAATAGAGAAATAATAACCAACAGAATGCATGACAGCATAGTCACATAATTCTGTTCACATTCATTCCATTTCTCTTCAAGACATTCCGGAATATGTTATTTAACATTTTATAGGTGAGTTAATAACATTATGCCTAAACATTCTACATACACCATCTATATGAGGAACTCTAGCAGTAAGTACACCCTTCCATCTCATAAACAATGGCTTTGTGCCTTAGAAACTTGCATAATTTGACCAAGACCAAACAAGGGCCCAGCACTGAGTCCAGGGTCTATTAGAGTAGCTGCTACTCATTACTTCACACAAGTGAGTCTGAATGCTAAGGAGATCTTCTCATTAACCCCGTCATCCCCAAAGGAATTCAAGCTCCTAAGAAACCATCTGACAAGGTGGCACAATACGGAGCTCTGCAGCTGGAAGACATTCCACACTACACTTGATCATGCTCCAGTACCAAATGGGTGCTTTGTTGTTTCAGGTGAGTGACAGTTGCAGAAGGACTGGACCCTACTTTCCTATTTTTGTGTTTACATCCTTACCAATCAATGATAATTGCTTTCCAGAAAAAAAAAAAAAAAAGGAACCTACCTGTGATGGTATTTTATTTGTGCACCCCAACAAAGCTTATCTGGGAACCAGAGGAAAAAGCTAGCCACTATATTAAATATAGAGATTAGGCAGTGGTAGCACACACCTTTAATCCTAGCATTCGGGAGGCAGAGATTCATCCAGATTCTCTGTGAGTTTAAGGTCACACTGGGGACAGAAGCAGACATGGTGGCACATGCCTTTAATCCCGGCACTAGTTAACCATAGAGGTCTGGAGGTCTGTACAGGCAGACAGGAAGTGACAGAGCTGGGTGGAAAGAGGAAGTGATGTAGCTGGGAGAAGAGAGGAAGTAAGATGGCAGGACACAGTAAGGTATATAGGCATGAGTATGCAGGAAGTATCTCTCTCTCTCTGGAGGCTGAGTATGGTAAGATGAGGTTGGCTGTGGTTTGTTCTATTCCTCTGATCTCTCAGTTTTCACCCCAATATCTGGCTAGAGGATTTTTTTAATTAATAAGACCATTTAGCAATTTGTCTTACACCTACCCATGGGGAGCTCATTTCTGAGAGTGCACACTCTACAATGTCACTCATCTCTACACTGTCTCTCTGCATTGCAAGTGTTTGCTCAGTGGATCAACAACCAGTAGATCCAATGTGGATATACATACAAAGGCTTTGAAAACACCCAGATGTGCACCCTAAAGGATGGAGATAAAGCAATGGGTCGCATCTGAAGGAACTAGGGTGTGGAGCTCCCAAGAGCAGGCAGCCGTCCTGGGACATATGCTAGACCTCCATGGGCTTAGCTATTAATAAATGAACTTTGTTCATGTCCAGTTCACCCATGCTTCCTGCTGACTTTTATACTATGTTGCATAATTAATCTGTCAACATTCTGTGACAGGGTATAAATATTAATAATGTGATCACACAGTTAGCTGTTCCATTTAAAATTCAGTGCTGGGGAGACAAATTGGCCACTTAATCTTGCAAGATTCCAAAAAGGAGTGACAAAGAGTAGGAGAGGAGGTGGAGATAGAAGGAGAAGGGGGAAGGAAGCCAAGTCATGGGGATCAGGACTTTTTTATTTGAATCTGGTCCCACACTTGTACTTCTTGGAATATCTGAAGACAGACCACAGGCCACCTTGGAACTAGTTTGGTTCTTTTATGACTCTGTAATGACATCAGCCTCCTCACGCCCCTTCCAGCTATACTGGGGTCAGGGAGGGACATGGAAAGCCCACTTCCTTCCAGCCTTCCATCTGGCATGCCTCATCTCTGGCTCAGCAGGAGGGGTAGTAAATTCCAGGAGAGACTCAAGCCAACTGTCTCTCTTTGTTTCCTGGGAGAAAAGGTTTGAGCTCTCTCAGAAGACTGACCAGTAGTAATTTAGCAGATCTGCAGGGCAGCAGTGCCAGCAACACTGAAACGCGGGCATGATTAGATAAGCAGGGAGAGGAAGCATGTTGTGTCTGACAGCTTCCCATAAAGTGTCTTTTTTCCAACAGCTTGCCAAGTGTTCTCTGTCCACATTAATCACGTAGCTCCTGAAAACGACCATTTCCAAGAATGCTGCTAAACTGGGCTTTAGGCAGATTGTGCTGGACCTGGGCACCCAGTGGCTACAGTGGTCATTCTGCCCTCCCTCCACCTGCCATGGTACATACCGGTTTATTCAACCAAGAGCGTTTCTTGACCACCTATTATTTCTTACTAAGAAGCACAGGGCATTAAAAAATCAGGAGGGGAAAAAAGAATCAAGTTAAAAATGATGAGTTGGAGGAACATAAAATTTAGTGCAAAGGTAAAATATGAAAAGCAGCAGCTATTGTCTAGATAGAAAAAATAATTTGCATAGCAAGGAAACGTGATTTTTTTTTTCCCATTCTTGTTTTTCTCTAGATTTTACAGTATTGTTCTGGCAATTACTTTCTTGTACTCTTAATTTATCTGTCCATGCTGCTCTAAGTCTCTCCTTAGGATGTCACCAGCAAATAAAGCCCTGCTAGTCAAAGCACAGAGGAAGCTTTAAGGGCATGGAATCCATTTCACAGAAGGGGAAATCAAAGGCCAAAGAGAGGAAGTGAGCTGCTCAGCCACTTAGTGGTATTTGCTCCGCCCATGACCTTGGGCTATAGGGCCCCAAGGAGGTCCTGCTTCCTGCCATCTGCCTCTTAAAAGGAGAGGGAAAAGGGTCACATGCCTCTTTTCCCTGCTCCTGCCTGCAAGGTGGATTCACTCAGGTCAGATCAGAGAATGACTTCAGCTGTCTACTCTGTTATGTATTTGTGAGTATATTTCCTCAGTTTATATCTTAATAAATCCCTATTACCCATTAAATAGACTCACTTGGATTGATCTTAATGCAGCCATAATTCCTACAGAGCCACAGGAGGCAGAAGGGAGTGCCCATTCCTCACCTCCCATATCTCTACTTTTATCGACAGTGTACTTTTAGATACAAAATAACAACAGGTGTTTAATTAAATCTTCCTTTCATCTGATTCAGATATACAATTCTTAACCCTGAAACTTGTATATTTTTTAATTTATGATGCACATGATACGAGTCCCTTGCAAAAATCTGAGGACACTTTCTTTCTAAGATTTGTGTACACTTGGAGATGACATTAGTTTTTCCTCTATTATTAGCTTGAACATCCACACATAGGCTCCTGGAGATCTTTGCATTTCCAGAAGTTATATATGAATAATAATAATAATAATAATAATAATAATAATATATAATCATTATATATGAAAATACTATATGAATGGGTAGTCTGTTAGTTTATAGAGGGATGGCTGTAGCAGGGCAAGGAGAACTCTTAGAAATTTAGTATTTTCTCTAAATTAAGTGATGATAGGTTGATTAGATGAGATAATAGATGAATTTTCTTGGTACTTTTTACCAAACTGAGAGAGGCAGAGAGGCTGTGGGGCTGCCAAGACTTCTCCATTAGAGTCTGAATTTAGTATGCCTGTGCTACCCTTGCCTGCCGGAATGCTAATGAAGCCAGAACTCCAGCCTGTGCAACGCAAATAAGAAGCAATGGCAGGTACCGCCATCAGCTCTCCATCACTTTGTTTTACACGTAGAGAAATGAAAGGGATACTTTAGATTAAAAGATGTGTTTAATGGTCTGATTAATTCATTCCTGACAGACCAGAACTGTTCTCTGATTCTCCTTCTGTTCTTAACCTTTGCAGCTCATGTCCATGTATGCTGGCTTGGCTCTCTTTTCTGTTTCTTTTCTTTCTTATTTTTTATTAGTTTAGTTTAAAAGCCAGAAACTGCTACTCTGACTTTGATGGAGAGAGAGAGAGAGAGAGAGAGAGAGAGAGAGAGAGAGAGAGAGAG
>CABHPR010131770.1:29465-42472 GCA_902168415.1 Peromyscus melanophrys
GAGAGAGAGAGAGAGAGAGAGAGAGAGAGAGAGAGAGAGAGAGAGAGAGTTGTCATCTCTGAAAGGAGTATAAATGCTTCTGAAATCCAAATTTGTCCTCACAATGCCCATCAAAACACATTATTAGGTCTTAGCTAATCACAGTAAAGCTCAGTAAACAAACAAGGGCAGGAGCCTCTCATGACCTTCTGCACCATGGACATGAGTCCATTCGCTTGCTGCACTTTGCAACATTAATTAACGATGTAGATCTCTGCCTCACATTGTACATAAGACGATGACGAGGGATTTGCTAGCTCTAATGAATGTGAGGGGTTACAAGTAGGATCAGCAGGTGCCAACAGTCGATGGACCATATACAGAAGCTTTCTGATGGGGCATTCAAGGGCTTTGCACCCTAGTATATTAACAATGGCTTGTTTATCTCCCATTCAGATTTCTTCTTCTTCTTTTTTTTTTTTTTCCTGGTAAATACCCTTTTTATATCCTCTCCAGGCTGGATATCTGGGTAAAGGGCTATGGCCACTGCTTGACGCTATGAGGTGTTTAGAAGTACATAACAGAAAAATATGAGATTAAAACTCATTAGTCAGCTCTTGCACATTCATCAGTTCATAGATCTGAATACAGTGCAGAGGGGGCTGAGTTGGCTGCAAACGGAAGCACGTAGGCTGCAGTGAAAACTTCCAAAGAGTCGAGGCCCACGAGAGAGAGGCTGGCAATAAGACTGAATGATGGTTTGGCAGTATTTGGGTTTTTACCACAGGTGAGCAAGTGCTGGAGGGACTGGCCAAGTTCATTTTAAGCCACTATTCATAACCAATTAATTACAAAAACATTATCTTACTCAGGAAACAAAGAAAAATACATGTATTTTAAATTAATGACTACCAAAAGCGTATAAACAAGGGCTCGCTGGAAACTGTAGCTCAGGTTGTAAAATCACACTGTGAAACGTAAGAACTTTACCTGTTTAGATTTGACCTTTGCCCTATTTGTGTATGTCCTGTCCATTTACAGAAAGGATTTGTGGCAGTGAATAAGGCCTGACTTATTGGTAAAGAGTATCTTAGACATCATCATCAAAACAGTCCAATAAGGATGGGGAAGGCACTGTGATGGCTTGTTTCACGCATCAGAGGGACATGGCCATAGAGCACCGAGACGTTTGGCTGAACATTATCTTGAGAGTGCCTGTTAGTGTCCATGTCTGGATCGGTAGACTGAGCAAAGCAGTCTGTCCTCTCTGACCTGGGTAGATCTCATCCAGTCAACTCAAGGTCTGAGGAGACCAGAAGAGCCACTTAAGAACGTCTGCTACCTGGTTCTGTGACTCTCACATGGGTCTTTTCATGCCTTAGAACCCAACTAGCAGATTAATTCTGGCTTAGCCTGCTAACCTTTAGGATGCAACTGAAACTCCATACAACACCGAGTCTCCAGCTTTGCACCCACAGACGTCGAGCTTTCTCAGCTTCTAGAACTGTGTGAACCAACTCTCTCTGTGTATTTGTTATTGGTTGTTTCTCTAGAGAACCCCACATTATATGGTCATTATTGCCTATACCCGGATAGCTGTGTGCCAGAGCAATAATTAGCTCTTCAGAGCATAATATAGGAAGCCTCCATGAAAGAGAAGTCATTTGGGGTACTTTTTGTGAAATCAGGAGGAAAATAATCTTTAGATTAAATGAACGCTTAAGTCATATGCATTATTAAGTTTTATTATTTTTGTGACCACAATTCCTGAGAGAGAAACTTAAGTTAGGAAGGTTTTATTTTTAGCTCACAGTTTGCCAAAGTTCATTCTATGGTCACTTGGCCTCAGGAAATTGGGAAGGAAGGTATGATGGCAGGGATATGTGACAGAGGAGATTTTTTTTTTTACTTATTTGTAAACAGGAAGCAGAGTAATAGACAAGAAGGGGCCAGGGACAACATAACACAAAGGACTTGCCTCCAAAGATCTACTTCCCAGGTACCCTCCAGGTACCTCCCATCTCCTAACTTCCCAGAACGTTTTAAAGTAGTCACACTAGCTGGGGACCAAACTGGTAACACATGAGCCTACAGAGGGTGTTTCGTATTCAGACCATAAAGTGTCTATCAGTACATATTTAACATCTCCAAGGATCACAGGCATAGCATGAAAGTATCAGATGCTGTCTTCTATTGGTATTTAAGTGACAGAAATAGTCAAAATATCTTACACACACACACACACACACACACACACACACACACACACACAGAGGGAGAGAGAGAGAGAAAGCGAGAGAGAGCAAGAGAGAGTGAGAGAGAGCGCACAGGAGCAGCCAGAATAATTAAGTCATTCGATTCAGAGAGGCCTGCCCTGTGGTTAGCTTCATCTGCAGCATCTCTGTACTACTTTGGGTCTTTGCAAATTTTTAAGATGGAAGTTTTATTTTTTCCTTCAGATCAGAACCTTGGGCTTCTGCTGAAAGAGTCAGTGGTGACAGATTGACTCATTTAATAAAAAGATGTGAATGAAGTGAGGGGGAGGTAGCAAATGTGCTTAGACTTAAGAGCTGCAGGTGTGTCTCCTCAATGAACCATCACCCACAGATGCTGACTGGGTTTCCATGGAGACAGCGAGGCACACTGGTACTCAGGCCAGTCTATCAGCCCCTCACACTATCAGCATCTGCACACTCACCAATGGAGATGGGCCATGCAAATGAGGGTCATTTCTCATAGGTTTTGTTTTCCTTTGTTGCTACAACTGCAAGATGAAAGATCTGGGAGTACTTAGCTGCAGAAATGTTAATTCTGGGAAGACAGTCCAGGAAGATATGACCTCACTCTTACATGAGCTCACGATCTGACTTCTGCACTCTTCTTTTACTATTGTTGTTGTTTTGTTTCTTTCTTTGTGGTCGTTATGGAGATCATCAGATGCTATGCAAGGTACACACACATGTAGCTAGAGTTTTCCTGCCTGGCCTACAGTCAGGACAAATCTCTCTTACCCACCAGTCCCACAGCTGCTCAGACCCAACCAAATAAACACACAGAGACTTATATTGCTTACACACTGTATGGCCATGGCAGGCTTCTTGTTATCTAGTTCTTATATCTTAAATTAACCCATTTCTATAAATCTATACCTTGCCACGTGGCTCGTGGCTTACCGGCATCTTCACATGCTGCTTATCATGGCAGCGGCTGGCAGTGTCTCCCTGCCTCAGCCTTCCACTTCCCAGAATTCTCCTCTCTCCTTGTCCTGCCTATACTTCCTGCCTGGCTGCTGGCCAATCAGTGTTTTATTTATACAGAGTGATATCCACAGCATACACATATGGTTTGCCAAGTCTACTGTATTTCAGAAGACGAAAAGGTTTCCAGTTGAGGACAGAGACGAATGTTTCTATCTGTCATTTTTTATAGCATTTTATAGGCTAGAGACTCAAAGGAATAATTATTTAGTATATATATATATATATATATATATATATATATATATATATGTGCACAGTTACATTATAGATGCATGTGTCCATATGGAAATACAACTGAAATGCTACTCACTTACTTTCAGAGTGACACAGCAACTTCTCGGTGTAGAACAGAAAACCAATCTCTGCTTAGAGATTTGCTGATAACTCAGTGTATGAACACAAAAAGGACAATTGACCTTTACGGGTCCAAAGTTCTTCACCTGTGACTGGAAGGATGTGGTAGAGTTTGTCCCTCTGGTCCTTTCCCTTTCTAAAAGTATTGAGTTCCCTGACTTCTTGCAGGAAGCAAGTTTGCACAAAAGAGCCAGGTGGAGGGTTCTGGACTTAGAGGGTACAGTATGGAAACTGAGTACTAAGCCTAGCCTTATTTATCTTCATGACAACCAGAGACATAAATTTCCCAAGTTATTCCAAGTAACAAGACCTCTTTACTCCTTCAGTATATAAAATATCCTGCCTTGGTAATGTTAAGTCATCTGCATAACAGACTAGCGCCCCTAAGGCAGAGATGCACCAGAAGAGGACAGATTTAAATGCCTCATCAGAGCAATTCCATAATGAATCATTACATGGAAACAATTAACTCTTAGTTTTCCTTGGTGGCTTGTTCCTTGTCAAATTTCACTCCTTTACAAGTTAATCTCCATCAATTAATATGTTTTAGAATCCTTTCTACCAGAGCATGTTGTATAGCAGTTTCCCCAGAGATTGAGACATTCCATTCCATATCCTAGGGAAGCTCCTTAAAACATAAATCAAACGTCTCGAAACAGCTTCAGGAAGACCCTGAAACTGACCAGTTTCACTAGGCCCCTCCCTTCCAGAGTAAGCAATGAAGACAGCTGAGAGTCACTCTCAGACAAGACTCTGAGAGCAGACCAGCTACCTGGAAGAAGCAGAAAACATCCTAACTGCTATGGAAGAGTTATAGATCAACTGAGTTACCTAAAAGGGACATTCTCCAACCTTTTGATCTATCCTTAGGCTGTGCAATGTGTTCCCAGGTTCCCAGCTTTCTGTGAGCTCTCACCCATACTGGGGCGGGCCTTGGTGATGCAGCTGTCCATGAGTCGTTCCTACTCCTGTAAGTAATTCCTACTCCTCGCCCATATTCCAGTAAGTAACCCTGGTAAAACTAATTGATTTACCAAGTTGGACTTTGGTACTACCTGTGCTTTGGTCTGTTGTAAACTCTCTACTTTGGGTGAGTAGATGTGATTGTGTGGCATCTCCATGGGAAATGCTTTGTCATTTAACAGAGCCTCAGAGGAATACAGTTCAATCATAAAATCATACTTAGAAAAAAATGTAAATACAGTCATCCTTCAGAATCCTCAGGGGGCAGGTTCTAGAACTCCCCTTCCTTCCCTCATGGATAAAAAAAAAAAAAATCTGTGGATGCTCAAATCCTTTATAGAAAAATGATATATTGCCTGCAAGTAACCTATGCACATTTTCCTATACATTTCACATCACTGCTAGATTATTTCAAATGTCTAATTCAATAAAAATGCTCCCATAATGTTAAGCAGTATCATCATACCTCTTGTTTAGTGAATAAGGACAAGACACAATTCCCCACATGCTCAGTACAGACACAATTTTTAAGTGAGTTTTTTCCAGTCTACATTTGGTTGAATCTAGTTACTGAGGCCAACTACTCATCTTAAGTAAAACATACAAAGAGACAAATAAATATATACTTCACCCCTGAAGCCATTAGTAAATCACTTCCAAATAATCTGTTCTTTGGAATGATCTCATTCATCACCCCTTCACATTAAGAGCATAGAATTATTACTTAAATTTATTAAAACTGTATGTGAAACTAAGGAAACTCTTACTATATACCTAGAGGGAAGAAAGAAAAATAGTACCCATTAAAATGAGATCTGAAACCAAGCCCATGTGAAATCTTCACTTAGCAACTACTATCAGAGTGTTTTTGTAACATCAAGATAATCCTATAACTTCTAGGAAAATATTTCAGTTAGCATTTATTTCTTTATTATTTATATCAAGGTCAGGTCCTGCTATGTAGCCCAGTCTGGTCTTGCACTGTATACCTCCTGACTCAGCCTCCTGAGCAGCTGGGATTTACAGGCTTGAACCACTGCCATTCTTGGTGTAACTAGCAGAAATTCTAAGTGCAGGTGTCAGCCATTCTGATTTATTGATCACATAGGTCCTGTTAGCCAAAATCATGTTCTATTAAAAATTAGTAAAATGAGAGCCTAACATAAAATAGATAGAGGATAAGCAGAACTGAATATGACCTAAGACTTACAGCAACAGCCCAGGAAATGACCCTGAACATTTATACCGACCAAACGGAAAGTTAGAATGCTATCAGTGAGATTCCAATAAGCTTAGTTACTATATGTACCAACCATTCATGAATGAGGCAGTCTTGGAAACAATTGGCTCAATGTGGAAAGCACTCAATTTATTACTGACAGCTCTCCTATTTTGTATTTACTTCTTAGAGACAAACCAGAGAAGGTCAAATGTGCCCTCTATGGACCACATAGAAGGCCCCTTTCAAGTGAGCTACCCCTCAATCCCCAACCTCTCCCAGGACAAGGAATTCCACCAGGGTCATAGTGAGAGCTTTTCCTTTCTCCTCTTTCAAGCTTTCCCTCCTCTACCTGCCTTGGACCCCTCATGGAAATGCAAGCGAGAGTACTGACCTCTGTGCTCAGCAAGATCTAAATAAACAGGCTTTGCTTGTTTTCAATTGCTCTGTGTTTATTCCCACAATGACAATTCTTTCAAAGTGTATTTTCTTTTAGGTAGGTTACACACCATCCTTGACATCATGTATGCATAATGTATTTGCTTAGAAAATGTCTTCTTCTATTTCACCAAAAGAAACTGAAATGGAGTTCACATAGCATTTTCATGAGTAATAAGGATGATGGTGATGATGTTGTAATGTTGAGGAACACAACCATAAACAACCCACTCTGACACAGCATATATCAGAACACTCATTTGGCACAGCCCTATGAGACAGGGGCTGCTATTACCTCTGTTTAACACAGGCGAGATTGAAGTGGCTGAGCCTCACCTGCTTGTATCACTGAAATACATCTTTCCCTTATTTAAACAACAACAACAAAAGTAATTTCCCATAGCCCAACATGGTGGTACACATCTGTTACCTCAGGACTTGTTTGGAGGGGTGAGGCAGGAGGATTAGAAGGCTACAAAATGAGGGTGTTTTAATACCCCCCAAAGACAAACAATAACAATAAAAGAGATACAGTGAAGTACTTTCTGTTGAATATATAACTACTCAGAAGTACCTACAGAACGTAAGACATTTATAAATGATCAAAATGAACGGTGTTGCAAATACCCTACTATCCCCATCTTTGACTGACAGAATTACATAGAAGATTTGGGAATGAAAAGATAAAATGACTACTCCTAAAGTATGGAGAAGAATTTTATAGTAGACATGAGGGAGAAAGCAGTCAGAGGGAGGAGTCCAGGCTGAACATGGCTGGCAGAATAAACTGGACCATGAGAAGGGAGAGGGGAAGGAGAGCAAGGGTGGAGCCGCTGTCCACGGGCAGCCTGGACCAAAAGGCCAAGAGATCAGTGGATTCAAAATGGCTGAGTTATATGAGATCAGGCTGGGGGAAGGAAGCAGCAGAAGCCCAGCCCCTGGAAGGGAGAGGTTTATGGTAGGGGGCAGGTGAGAAGTGCTGAGGAGAGCCACAGGTGCTGAGGGATGCTGGGAGAGCAGGCCAGAATCTGCGCTGATGTTAATAGGCACCAAGCCATTTGTTCCAGTTTGGGGGACTTAACAGTTTGTGGCACATGTCACAGACCTATAGGATCATGGCTTTCCCTAAAGGATGTAAGGCAGGCAGAAGTGTCTTATAGAAAAAGCTCTATTGATTATGCCGGGTATTTGGACTTAGGTACCTCATGTTTACGCCGAAAGAACTCTTATCTACTGAGCCAAAGCCCCTGGCCCTTGATCAGTTGACGCTTTAAGCACTATTATTTTAGAGTCAGGGCTAACATAAGGTAACAGCCCTTATTCCAGAAAGCCACAAGAGACTTTTGGAAACAATCACAAAAGCTCTGGTACACCATCACTCCCCATCTCACTACCCAGACGGTCCTAACTCCAGCTCTTCTCCTTCTACACCAGCAGGGCTTAGCGAGTTCTCTCTTTATTAGATTTTTTCCCCCATTTTGAAAGCTTCCACCATGGTATTGTGGAAAGGAAGAAGAATGAAACTTGTCATTAATGAAAGTAAATACTGTTCATTACTTCAGCTGTAACTCATCTAAAAGCCGAAGTGACTTCATAATTAAAGTGTTAACCAAAATTAGGCATTTGAGTATAACAACTAATTTAAAATTACACACAATAGTACAAACCTAAGGTGATCACTAAAATAAAAGGAAGCGGGGGTGGTATTAAATCACAAATTTCTTGGATAACTCAGATAGAGTAAGCAATTTCGCTGTCACCAAGGAAGATAAATGAACAGCTGCAGTTCTGACATCTGGAATTTCCTGTGCAGCTCCCCTTTCCTTCACTTAACCCACCTGGCAGATAAAAAGATAGGACTTACCTTCTGTGCTTTTAGGAATAGGAATATTTTAGGACCTTGGAGATCACTATGAGAAAGAAACCTTAGGGAGAAGACAACTATTACAATATAAAAATTAGGTTTCTCCAATTTTCAAATTAGATTGTGCCAAGAAGGTCTTTTTTTTTTTTCTAGTCACCAGAGTGTTGGTAGTAGGCACTTAAGCGGTGCCTGCTAAAATGAATATCTATCATTATTCAAAATTGAAACAGAGTTGCGAAGTAAGCTTACAAACCTTTGAAATCCCCTGCTCCTTCCAGATAGGTGAGAGTCAGGACTGAGGGACAGGACTCAGGCAGCAGGAAGAGGGAAGTTCTACCCTACGTTAGCACAGCCTCCACATAGTCATGGAGAAGGCATTGCAGGCGCACACCAGGGTTTCTGAGTCAATATACCAAAGATAAATCCAAGATACTTGTTTTGTTCTGGAAAGTTCTCAAGTGATACCAATGCTATGGATCAGGCCGTGGATACCAACTTTGAGAGCCAGTGATGATCTAGACGGAAGTAAAACTCAAGTGTACCCTGGTAACTGAAAATGTTACTAGTGAGATGTCCTTTGCAAGGTTAATTACCCTCTCTTTGCTCAGCATTCTAAATCCTAATAGGAAGCCACACCTAAACGATTAACATAGTAAGTGTTAAACTGTTTCTCTTTATATTCATAGACCCCAAAGCATCTGGGGACTTTCAAATGACATCGACTGTGCAACATCTGACCTTATGTTCCAATTCTGTGTCAACATAAAGCATGCAAATTGCTGTAATGTTTGACTTGCAGAAAAACAATGTATCTATCCGAAGAAAGCAGGCCTTAGGTGGTCGAACTCCATTCTGAGGTAACATTCTAGCCAGAGAAGAAGGAGATGGGGGTGCCCTGGATGAGGAAGCCTCCCTTTAGTACTTTGTCTTACCGCTTATTCCTTCCTGCTCTTTCCTCCCCTCCTATAGAAGCCCATTGTCTCCCTGGATTCCCTAAGAGAAAGGTTGGAGGCCAACGGCCTTTATCTATAGGAATAGCCTTTAAATAAAATTGATTTCCTTCCCACTGACTTCTCCTACGCATTGTCTTTTGAGTGGTGAGTAGCTGGACCTGGGTCAGGAAACAAATCTTTAGTACATACTCTAGAGCCCACTGTGTAATAAACAAGTCACATTCAAAAGTCAATGTGCACATTAGTGATAAAAATTCCATTGTTTGACTTGATGCCTGTGAACAACTTCTCTTAATTTATATTTCTGTATCATAAACAACAAAAAAATCTACCTAAACAATGAATGGATATGTCAGAATCTATTTTATAATAAGCCAAAAACTACATTATGAATATTTTTTGCAAGTGATTTAGTATTTGCTAAATGAAAGCAAATCATATAGCCTGGTTCTTTCTCCGTGCTTGTGAAATGGGACCAATACACCTTGACTGGCCTATCGAATGGGATCATTATGGAGACGAGATAAGCTCCCATTAACATCGATCTTGGATATTACAAGGACTTTGCATGCTTTGTATAACCAAGCTATTATTTTTTATGTGCCTATTCACAACTAACCAAAAAATGTACCTCTCTTTCGCCTTTTTATACTGTGCTCAACTCCTAAATATCCAGGCTTCTTAGCCCTTAATCATAGGCCCTCTTGTCTTCTTATTATAACTGAAGAGCTACTGTGCAAGTCCATCTTACTGCTAAAATATATCAAATGTAGTTCTCTGTCTCCGAACTCTGTTTTGCATTCTTTTTACCTGCATATTCATCAAGTGCTGAAAAAAAAAAGTTCTTAATTCTTTTCTCTGAAAAGCCACCTTCCACTCCTTTACTCTAACTCTCTATATCTTGTCAATCTTTCTGTGAACCCAGAAGTTACCCTTGACAGATGGCTCACCCTCCACATTACATTCAACCGATCACTCAGCCCATTGGATTCTGTCTCCCAAATATAGGTCTAACCTATTTATCTCTCTACCCCTTTTACTGCCATGTGGGTCCAAGAGACATCATCTGTCCCCTGGACTAGTGAGAAATCATTTCTCCTTCATGAGTTACCTCACTTCCCCTCTTTACTTGAAACATCAGTACTTACAGCAGCACCTCCTAAGAGCAGATACTTGAGTCTCTTTCATAGGCCATCACCATCTACTACTGTCTTCAGCATCATGGTGATCATCTGATGCTCACTCAACACTCTCTACAAAGCAGGAACGTTACTAAGAACATTGCATGTGCTAACTCATAAAACAGCATTAGTATTGCACCTCCTTTGAGGATGAGAACCAATGCACTTGGAGTCCCAGTGACTTGTTCAAAGTTACACAGCTTGAAAGTGGCTCAGCTGCAATGCAATTCCATGTAGACCAACAGGCTTCATCCATGTTCTTTTCTAATGTCTCTCCTACTCACTTGGGCATGTCTGTACCCAGGTAACACCCAGTAATAGCTTCCCATTGCTTTCAATACCAAAGCGTCTGTCTTTACCAGGACTCTCAGGGTTTTGTAAAGCCTGGGCTTGGCATTCTTCTCCACGTGACAGCCAGCTCTGCCAGCTTTATTTATTTATATGTAGTGTCAAGTGCTCTTCTCCTTCAGGGCCTTTGAACATGCTGTTCTGCAGCCAGGATATCAGTGCCTGGGGGAGGTTTTCAGTGACCCTACAAATCTAAATTAGGCTTTCTTCCTGTCATGCTTATTATGGGCTGTCTTTGATAACACTCAACAAAAAAACATTTACATATGTATCTCCACAACCGTTTAATTCATCTCTGGCTTCAGGAGAGCAGAGACCAAGTCTGCCTTGTTTGCCACTGTCTAGGCAACCTCTAACAAAGCAGGTGCAATATGAATATGAATGTGTTAACAGAGAACTATAAATACGAATACAGAGAAACGGGCTGCGAATGTATTGTGGGAAACAGCAATGAGAGGGGTGATGGAAGCTTGTTTTAAATGGTTGAACCTGAGCAGAGGTAGCGTTTATGAGTCAGTCATATGGGAGTGGACCAAAAGACAAAGGAGATAAAATCTGATGTTGTTCTCAGCTAAAGACCCAGAAAACAAAGGAATATGTGAACTATTTCTAGAGTTACCAACAAAGCAATTTGGACCCAAACTAGAAAACAAACTCAGATAGCTAAGCAGGACGTACAATATTCCCGATTGGGTGAGAACAGAAGAAAGCTATTTGACCCAGCAAGAAATAAATGTCAGGAAAGGAAGGGAGAGACAGAAGGATGGAGGGAGGGGAAAATGTCATTCCTCACAGACAATGAAGTCGGGTACTAATTTTACAGGTACGGAGGAGTCTAGAGGCCAGATGCTGAATGCAGGTTCTTATGTTCCTTTTACATTGATTGTTTCACAGACACTTGACAGTTAGAGGAATGCAGAGACTTTATTAAAGAGGTGAGTGGTGAGAAGCATCTGGGGGGTGCCACACCTCCCTTGTGACCCAATCCAAGAATGAAACACAGCAGAGAAGGATTGAGAGGAGCCCCTAATGACCCTTTACAGGTCATGAGCATAGGACCTACCTCTCCCAAATGTGTTAGGTGGATGTTCCTGAGCATCTTCTCTTGGCTAAAATGAAGCTTGAAGCTCAAATAGACTGAAGTTCTGCCAGTGTCCCCTGATGCCCTGTTCATCTTTGGAATTTCCACCTTTATTTTCAGAAAAAGAGATTTAGTTTGAAGCTGTCCTATGAAGACATCCTGAAGACCCCATGGTCTTCCTTCTGAGACAGAGAAACTGAAGCAGTGGTGGCAACTTTGAGATCTCCATCCGTCCTTCTCTTTACCTGGTACACTGGTTTCCGAACTCTCATTCCTATGGATCACCTGCTGTGGGGTGAAGCTCCAGTACATGGCAGAGATGGTGGTTCCCAGAGGTGGCCATACCATCTGCACAACTGCTTATGTTTCAGGAAGAGTGTGGTGTGGCTCCACGTACTCGTCCAAGGTCACATCTTGCTTCTGGAGGAGGTGGGGCCAGGCCTTCTGTTGAGCAGCTCACTTGAACCTGACAGTCCATTTCCCATCCCCTGCTCCCTGCCACCTGGCCTGCCCTGGCCACTGAGTGACCATCTCTCAACAGTGCTCAGACCCTGATCAGTATCAGAGGAAGTGTCCATGGACCTGTTGTCACTGACACTGGGCAGTCACCTTGTGAGCAAAGGGAATGAATGGGTGAGCAAATGAGCCCTGAATAAAAACCTGAGCTATGCATTCTGAGACCACATCTCAGCAGAAGACAGTGCTGTTTGCCCTTGGGTCCTCTACTGGGTTATAAAAGCCAGTCAATGGGAAGCCCATTATTTCTCTACCTTTCCCCATCAATTTCTTTAAAATTGGGCTTTATCATTCTAGTTTATTCTACTTTTATGATATTTAAAAAAATAAAACAAAACCAAACCAAACAAGTTACTCTCTTAGGGGAGAGGGGAGAGATCATTCCTGCTACTTATTATCTGTGTTACTGCTACTCTCCATCTCTTTGGTCTTCAGTGCCAGAAAAGAAAACAACAACAAAATGGTGATGAGAGAGTATGGGAAACAGAATTAAAATGAACTTTGATCCACTTATTGTAAACACTTCATTATACTGAGAACTTTAACCACTCCTTTCTAAGCCAACTGCATTTGAAGAGAAAGTGATGACTTTAAAATCCAAGTAATTAAGGCTGTTAGCAATGTCCTCCCATCTCTGAGTTGATTACCCCTCACCCCACAGGCCTCCATTTCTATCATAAAGGAACTGGGTGTTTGTAAACTTTCTTCCTTTTTCTAGGCTATTTCCCGGGGCTCCTTTGAGGTAAAATATGGGTGTGAGTCCAAGGTGCAAAAGGGGTGTAGGCCTAGAAGGAAGGGTGGACAACAGCATGTGGGGGAGGTAGAAGGAGGAGATCAGCAGTTCAGCCTCT
>CABHPR010131770.1:42572-59989 GCA_902168415.1 Peromyscus melanophrys
CCCCCCCCCCCCCGCCCCCCAGGAACAGGACAGGCCCTGGTGAGTGAAGTGGAAAACCTTCCTGAGCTGCGTGTGTCACATTCAGCAGAGTGAAAGGCTGCCGCTGCAGCCCGGTCTGTCAATTGTGTTTGTCTCCAGTCCATGGAATTTTCATTATTCATTATTCGCTGGGCCTGGGCAGCACAGGAGCAGCGGCTCAGTCTAATCCCCACCTGATAATGTATTTCTGATAAGCATGACGGAGCCAGTGCTCCTGACAGGATTCACATTTCCAGCTGGATAAAGTGCCATTTACATGAAGCAGGCACTGTGAATTCAGATTGAAGTGATAAGGGTGGCCTCAGACTCCACCATGGTGTGTCAGCGAGGGTCCACTGGGGTCTAGGGATCCTTGAGCTCCATCACACTGCCACCCACCCAGGGACATATAGAGGCCGCTCTAAAGGCTGCCAGGAGTTTCAGATTGACGGGAATCAACAACCCTTGGCCCTCTTACCCTCGCTCAGTGCTCTTTACCTGAGACCACTAGCATAGGACAAAGCTGCAATTTAGTTTAAAGAGCTTGATTGGCTTGATTTTTGATTCTGGAATCTGGCAATGCTTCATTTCATAAAATAAAGTAAGTGTTCTGATGGGCTGAGCAAAAGAGGTGGTTTCCATAGACAAGGAAGAGCAGCCAAAGACAGAGTCAAAACACAAAAAGCAGACTGAGAATTTCAACATGATTTTCCTTTGTAAGGAGGGGACAGGATGGAAAACAAAAACAAAAACAAAAAACTAGTTGGTAGACAGCAAAAACTTTGTTACATATTACCGGGATTAAGGAACTAAAGAGTTAAGAGGGACTGAGCCCTGGTTGTATTCATTGTTCTATTCTGAGAACCAAGAGTTGAGGCTGAGGGAACTCCTCCTTCTCCATCCCCTGCAGCCCAGTTCCCACCCCAGTTCTAAGTTCTGATGTGGGAAATATGGCTGCTCTTTCCCCCTGATTCCTTGGAAGGGTGAGAACAGCTTCCCTTTGTTTTATCAGAATGAAGCGTTAGCATGAGTGACCCCATGATGAGTTTTGAGGGGGCCCATTGGAGTCTGATAAAAGGATCTATTAGAACCCACAGCCTCCTGTAATGTACTTTAAATCCCCACAGTGAGCAGCAACCACATAAGCAACAGGCGCTGACCAACGTCAGGCAGAGGGAACCAGGGACATACCATTGTTCCTTCCTCTAACTCAAAATCCATTCAGAGAAATCAAATATCTTAACAACCAGTTCATTGTCTTACATATGCATATATTCCATTGCCTAAGAAAATATTTACCTAGTTTCCTTACTAAACATTAAAAGACAGATATCCAAGGACAGGAACCTCTTAAGGGCTCTGATTCTGCTCCCTCACCCTCAAAGTCAAAGAGACTATGTTGATGCACCTGAATTATTCAACATTTTCTATGAAGGGGGCAGAATGAATGTGACCGAGGTGATACAATTGATTCAGATTATTTGAGGGTGTTGAATGCTCTGTGGAATGGAGATCAATTCTACTTTTCTTAGACATAATCTACAACCGATTACTTCTGCATCAGTTACCAGCACACACCCAGAAGGCCAGTACTGAATATTCTTCTGTCTTCCATATTGCCAGCTGTATTCCTGCCCTCGGTCAAGTCTTCCTCATCTTCTGTCCAGTTTATAATAAGATAGGTATTGCTCAGCCGTAGGATGAACTGCATCAATTTGGCAGTTGGGACATTGGGCCAGTATCCCCAGATGCTGTCACACAAACCTAGATGGCACAGGACAGTCAATTCAATGGGCTTCTTGATGCAGTGAAGAGATATGGAGACCATGAGATGCCAGAGACTGCTGCCAGGAACACGTGACATGCTGTCTGAGGCAGATGAGTATGCTTTTCCACGTGAGTCAGAGAGTACTATAAAATAAGAGGTGGACTGTAGTGTAGTAAGCATGTAAACGAGTGCCATAGTGGCTTCTTATCAAATACTGTGTATTTCTCTGTTGTACACGCTACACTTTCCCACTGCTATTGGCACAGTGTGTGTGTTTACAAAAGCAACACTCCAAACACATAAATGATGCATTGTACTTCACTGTTTGGGAAGCCATGATATCTAGACAAATTTCAAGCTGTGAAGTTGGGGAGGGGAGGTTAGCTGTGGCTTGTTCTGTCTCTCTGATCTTTCAGAATTCAACACAATAGCTGGCACTGAGTTTTTATTTAATAAGACTGTTTAGAAATTCGTCTACAATGATACCACTAAGTGGTGGGGATTTTCACTGCATTCTTATTCTTTGGGAGATTAGTCATATGTGCAGTTTACCATTGACCGGAACGTGGTTATGTGGTCCGAGACTATAATTTCCTATTTAAATCTCTGGGTATTAGACCTCATCCATCAAGCTTTGACTGTTGAAACTGCAGGGGATCTGTCCACATCTACAGCAGCCTCAAGTTTTGCAGTGTTTTAAGATCATAGATACTGGACCAGACACCCTAGACCCTGAGGAGGAAACAGTTCTCATCCAAGTTTCATATTCTATCTTTGGCTAATGATTTTAAAATATTTTGACTAAATAAACATAAAGTATTACTCCATTTGTAATCCCGAATGTCTACTGTGACACTGTCTGTGTCCCTCATGTATCTCTTAGTGTTCATTCCCTAATGTTTCCAGATAAACGTCTTCACCTGGAAGCTATAGCTGGAGTTATGTTTCATCCCCGTACCCCAGAATGCAGTAGTTCTCATCACATTTTATTATGGCACTCTCTTTAGGAATCTGCTCCTGACTATTGCAGCTTCCTAACATCTGCAGTGCCCAGGGCAAGAGTTCAAATGGAGGCACAGCTGCCAAGTCTAAAGATTTAAAGTTAAAAACCAAGACAGCAAACTGCTAATTAAAATGCATTTTCTATTCCCACCTTGATGAATTATCCTTCAAATTAGCTTACAGACTTAGAGTTCCTGGATTCCCCATGGCTCAACACCAGAATGGAATGTACCAGAAGTGACCTAGCACCTAGCTCTAATCCACTCCTTCATCTGCTAGTGTATTATTTGGTGAAGAACCAGTATGAGTTCTCGGTCCTTAACCACTGGAAATAGACACTTCTGGAGGCTAACGGAGGGCCTTGTGGAAGAGGCAAGGTCCATCACAGAAAGGACTTAGAATGGATTGGGCAGGGAATCTGGGTCCTTATAGACCCAAAGGACATTACAAAGAAGAACCCAAAAGCACCAAGTGGTGCTTCCTCTTAGATCTGTATATTTATGCCTCCAAAGGAACAGGCATAGCACAACAGCAGAGGGCAGATTCTGGAAGGCCATGGCAAGGTTGTACTCAGTTCTCCTTAGCCGACTGCTAATACTCAAGATGAGTTCAACAACAGGAAGAATAACCAATAAAAAAAAATTGGAGAAGCAGTTATTCAAAATCACATATGAAAATGTACCACACAGGGCACCAACAGGCAGAGTGGAAATAGGGACTCTGAGTTTAGAAAGAATGCACATTCCAGTGTCATCATAACCTTGATCTGTTAGTTAAGTTAAAGGTTTTGTTCAGTTCATGTAGCATAAATCTTAAAAGTTCTTATTAATAAAAACAAACCCAGAGCCAGGTATTGGGATTAATGCTGGAAGATCAGAGAAGCAGAACAAGCCACAGCCACCTCACCGCGCCAATTCCTCAGCTGATCCTGTTTCCTTAGACTGGAAGCCTCTGTCCTCATCCAAATCAATCTCAGCTGAACTGCTACTCAAAAGCCTAAAAGTTTAACTAGCTCTCATTCCTGGTCCTCATGTCTTATATACCTTTCTGCTTTCTGCCATCACTTCCTGGAATTGAAGGCGTGAGTCACCATGCCTGGCTGTTTCCAGTGTGGCCTTGAACTCACAGAGATCCAGACGGATCTCTGTCTCTGGAATGCTAGAATTAAAGGCATGTGTGCCATGATTTTCTGGCCTCTATGTCTGTCTAGTGGCTAGTTCTGTTCTCTGACCCCAGATAAGGTTATTAGGGTGCATAATATTTTGGGAAATACAATATCACCACAAGTTCAGTTAAAGGTTTTGTTCAGTTCTTGTTCTGTGAGATGACACAGAAGAACACAGGCTGTAAAACCCATGGTCTTCAATCTTTTGAGCCTTTGTTTTCCCATCTGTCCAGGGGAGCTGTAACAATGTTATACTTTGAAAAGATAAGTTGGCCATCTCGCCTTGGACCTGGCAGGTAGCGCCCCTACCGGACACTCCAGGTAAATCCCATAGAGCAGTTTGTGTACTGCAGACTGTAGGATTAGTACAACATCCCAGTCATTGATTGCTAAAGTTCAGTAAATTAAATGATTAAAAAGTAATGAAGAGAGGCCTAAGTTTTAGTAACATAATAAATTTACTCAAGGCAACTTTGTGTGAACACACAGAAATACTAGAAAAAAAATATGACAAAAATAATCAATGACTTGATTACAAGGAGAAAAATGTAAAACTCCTTAGTCTAGAAACATGGATACTCCACTGAGCAAGCAATGGGGTAGCTGAACCTTCTTAGGAATCTGGGGTTGAGAGATGAAGTTTCAGTGTGCAGACAGACAGATGAACTAAAGCCAAGAACTCCATTCTGATAACTCTGTCATCATAATGGGGGTGGGAGGGAGAGGAACTGAAGAGCTCAACTCATCAACCCCAAATAAGGAAAGACTATGTCTGCCCTGGACTTTGAATAGAAGTAACTAAGAAATCACACCCAAGGTATGCTACACAGCCCCTAAAGTCACAAATGAAAATATCTCCTGCTGTCCAGCCACTTTGGAACAGCTGAGGCATCCCTGAAAGCAAGGAAGAATAAGCCCTTAGGTGACAGTTACAATCCCAAACACATCCCCACCGAAACTTGGGCTTCTCTCAAAACCCACTCAGTCTGTGGCTGCGCCTTAGCAGGGGCTATGCTTACATCCCCATCCATCAGGGTGCCAGCCATCTCTCTTCCGTATGTGTCCTTCCTCAATTTTGAGAACGTTTCCTTCTATTCCAGCTTTTTAAAGAAGTTTGCTTAGTTTTTTCCCAAAAGAGAAGTTGGGTTTTACCTGTTTTAATCAGTGAATTGACTGTGTGGTTTTTGTTCATTACTCGATAATGCCATAAATTATGTTAATTGATTTTAATGGATAAAGCAAAACTTGCATTCCTGAGGCAATCTTGTGTGGCTGTGGTATATTCAATATTTAGTTTGCTTCTTACATTTTGAGAATTTCTAAGTCTATATCCCTAAGGGATAGTGGTTTGTCACTTTCTTTATTGTTTGGTTTGGGTATTAACCTAATGATGATATTATAGGATGAGAAGAGAGTATTCTACAATCTACCTTGTTCTCTTTCTTTGATGAAGAACTAGTCTTATTTCTTCTGTCAGTGTTTGATAGAATTCATCTGTGAAGACATCTGGGCCAGGGCTTTTCTCTACAAACATGTTTTTTCATCTTATAAATTAATATATTTACCTTTTACAGGCCTACCCTTATTTTCAATTTCTTTGTGACTCAGCTTTAGTGGTATCTATCCTGGAAATTTTTCTGTTAAATGAAATTCATCTGTTTCATAGACTGACAGTTGTGTGATGGCTAAACCTGGTTGTCAACTTGGCACCCCTGGGAAGAAGGAACCCTAGTTGAAGCACTGTCCTGATCAGATTGGTCTGTGAGCATATCTGTGGAGGCATTTTCTCATTTACTAATTGATCTAAGAGGGTCCAGCCCACCGTAGGCGGTACCATCCCTAGGCAGGTGGGCCTGGGCTATTTAAGAAAGGTAGCTGAACCTAAGACAGGGAATGAACAAGTAAGCAGCATACTTCCATGGTCTCTGCTTTGGTTCTTGCCTCTAGGTTGTGGCCTTGAGTTCCTGCTCTGGTTGCTTTGGTGACAGACTATAAGCTGTGAAATGAAACAAACTCTTTCACTCCCAAGTTGCTTTTGACCAAGGTGTTTATAACAGCAACAGATACCAAATCTGAGCAAGTTGTTACTGTATTCTCTTGTGAGAATTATTTTTTGTTTCGAGAGGATCAATAGTAAGGTACCCTCTTACAGTTTTGACTATGTGCATTTGGAACTTTGCCTCTTATCTGGGTGGCTGAAAGTGTTATCAGTTTGTTTGATTTTTTGTAAAGTTCCATAAAATAGATTTTCTTTAAAACACTATGTAGACAAGGCCGGTCTCAAACTCACAGGGATCTGCCTGCCTCTGCCTCCCCAGTGTTGGGATTAAAAATGTATGCCACCATGCCTGGCACCATTTTAGTAATGTTTCTGACAGACTTATATTTCAACACATTAAAACTAGAACTGAAGGAGATCGTAGAGGCGCAGGCTTGGAGAAAATACTAGATTTCTCTGTATGAATAAACTAGTTTCTGCTCATGCTCACTGTGTGGTGGGATTCGATAGTACTAATTCCCAGTTTAACCCAATGTAAGAGAAACACACACTGAGTTTTTTTGTTTCTTCCCACGATTCTGATAAACTTACAGATCCAAAGAAATAAACAGATTTACTATTAGTAGCTGATGTTGCTGATATAGAATTTACTAATATAGAAGTTGTTCTTACATAGAATTTGAAACTTTTACAGCAGGAAGCAGGCATATTGACACTTTTTTGTCTCAATCTTTAAGGTAGAGTCACTGTGCTGATGTTTTTCAAGTTTTATCTTCAGATAATTCTCTGAGCTGCAATCTTATGATCTCTGGGAATATTTACCGAGTAACAGAATGCCATTCTTTGTGTTTCTATGCAACACAGATCATAAATTCTTGTCCTTAAAGCAATTACATTTTTAACCAAATCGGATTTCCAACCTTGGCTATTTTCCTGCAGTGTTTTTACAGAATTTCAAAGCCAGCAGTTCCCAGGGGCTGTTCCTGGATTTCTCTCCCTGTAGACCTATCATCTACTTCTACTCACTTTGAACTCAACCTTCACTACTTTAGTATACACAACATCAAGTTCAGGATAACATCACTCTTGGCTAACCACCTTTCACGATCATCAGAAAATCTTGTGGCTTCTTCCTGACACATGTCTGGAGTGAGTTCTCTCCTCTTTACATTCTCTAGTCCGAGCCATCACCGTATATACATGCTTGATTCTTTCTCTTCCTTCACCTCTTGCAAACCATTCTCTACTGGGAATCCAACTCTCTACTGGGGATCCATAATGTCATTTTCTGAAAGTGAATTAACTCATTTGGCCCCTATCCTCACTGAAAGCCTTTCTATGGCTTCTTATTTGACATAAAATTCATTCTGAAGTCCTTGGCCTACACTGACTGGGCTTTCTCATCCCTGACTGGCTCTCCAGCTTCCCACTCTCTATGCATACTTACTTGCCACATACAATCTCTACCCCCTACTCTCCTAGTACTCAATAAATGTTTGTCCAAGGAACGCGTTAACTGACCCCTAAGAATTTCTTTGTGAGCCGGGCGTTGGTGGTGCACGCCTTTAATCCCAGCACTCGGGAGGCAGAGCCAGGCGGATCTCTGTGAGTTCAAGGCCAGCCTGGGCTACCAAGTGAGCTCCAGGAAAGGCACAAAGCTACACAGAGAAACCCTGTCTCGAAAAACCAAAACCAAAACCAAAAAAAAAAAAAAAGAATTTCTTTGTGATCCAATCACAGAATCTTCCTGTTACAGAGCAGTTTTGAACTCTGTAAAAATCAAAAGTGGGAGGCAAACAGAAACTTGGTATATAGCGCAGAACTTTTCGGTGGAATTTTTGAATGTCAGAAACTGTGGTTCTTATGTCAGCTCTATATTCCTATCCTGAATACAACAGGGCATCATGTCAGCGGCACTTTAGAGATTTCACTTTCCCCGTTTCCCCACAATACAGCATTCCAAAACTCCCTTCATCTCCCCTAGAAATAAGGTATAATTTCCATGGGTGGACAGGGAAAGGAACAAAGGGGTTTTTGAAGCAGTTTATTCTGCCATTTCCCACCTGCTAGTGGAAGCTAAATGCTTTTTCTCCCTAGCGCTTAGATTTGACTCAGAATTAAAGGTAGAGAAATAAGACCCATAGCCACTTTCTTCAAATGATCATAACTGCTTGATAGAAGGTCTTTAAAATGCTCCCCCTCTAACAAGTGCCTCTTGTTTTCATGTTGTGGAATGGCCTAATCCAGTACGTGATAACATCCTCAAAAAGCAAGTGCATTAAGCTGTGACAGCTTTCTACTGACCCAAGCAATTGCATTAGGAAAACACCATTAGCAGCTCCTTCTCTTCCTCTCTGCTCCCTTCCTCCTCCCCACCAGTAAAAGCTATGCTCAATACTACTATTAAATTACCCTTAGAAACACACTCCTCAAGAAAATCAATGCACATGTGTTTTAGCACTTGCCACCAATAGATCAAACAGCCAATCTAGTAGGCATTATTCCACCTGAAGGTTTGTGTTTGAAACAAGCTGATTTTCTTGGTGCATTTTATGAGCTCTTATCCAAACTAAGAAAAAGAAAAGAGTAAGGTAAGTCCGGGGAAGAAAATACAAATGACCCTAAGCATTCTTCCCATGGCTCTGTAATGCTTAGTGGTGAATACAGGACAATCTGGAGGATGGGGTAACAATGGCACAACATGGTACCAAGGAGCCACAGCTCAGACGCAGTATGATTCCATTTCTAATATTCATCTGTCACTGCTGAGTCTGAAATCACTCCCTGTTCTAGCCATTTCCCTGGCTTCTCCTACAATTGTTAGAAATATGAGCTGTAACTAGTGAGTGAGTCAGTAACTTTTTAAATGGACCAATTTAGGCAGATATTTCATTGCTCTGTGTTAATTTCTCAATGGACAGTACCCAGCCTCAAGAGCTATTTTAAGAATTCAATGGAGTCAATAAGTATAATATTCAAAACAATGGTTAGTATACACAAAGTCTCACCGAACACAGACTCCTATTATCTAGTGTGCACGCTAAGAAGAAATTATCACTCCCCTATGGTTATATAGCTACTATCAATGACGCCCTCTTCTGGTCATATGGAGTAACTGTGTTAGAGTAGATGTGTATAGCTAAAAGCAGTCACAGAACAGCATATGTGACTGTTTCCCAGCATATAGAACAGCTAGCACCAGCCTGAAATGGCCAAGAAAGCAAGCCACAACTGTCTAGGACTCTACAAAAGATGATGTCCCAACCACCCTGCAGAATTTGTCTTCAGCCAGAGCACGGCACCATTCCTGCTTAGCGGATTTGGCAGACATCTTAGTATAAAGCAGCTGGAGATACTGGAACTGTGGGGTGGCAAACTGAAGAGGAGGAACCAGTGCACCAAGGAAGCAACAGTTGAACCTGAAAACTGTGAGGAGAAAGACCACATCCATGATTGTCTAATTGAAATAAGCTTTATTTTAGAGGTGCACCTGGGACTGGCCAGCTGGCTGTTTCACCCTAAATCGGACTTTTAGAGAGCAGCCCCAGATGTGAGAAAGACAAGGTTTATATATCTCAGGGGTAGAAGGTTTTCAAATGAGGGATTTGGCAAGCAAAATAGCCGGGGGTTACAGGAGCAGAACATAAGTATAGCAAGTTAGTCATAATGACCTCCTGAAATAAAGATGTGATTGCCATTCCTGGAACTGGCAGTACAGAGCCATTTGTAGTTACAGTTACAGGTGGGGCACAGCCCAATCCTTGAGAAACAGAGGTTTAATCATAAACAGGAATGAACCTAGTTTGTCTTCACTATAAGATGGCTTTTAAGCCAAAGATGGAGGGAGAACGGTTTTCCACAAGCCATGGCTGTTTGAGTCCCCACAGGGAGAGACAGCAGCAGTTTATCCAATGGCAGCTGCCATGGAATAAGAGCTGAGAGGCATGCGCACTGCAGGCCTGCCTGGGGAAGAGCAGCGCCTGGAGAGCTGCATGTCTGGCGTGTTGCAGAACTGGCTCTACTCCTTACCACACTGGGCTCTCTAGCTGAGACAGCAAACAGGAGGCCCTTACCAGGGAGGACAGCACAGAGGAAAAGAGGCGTGCTGTATCCTCTCTAGCAAAGTCTAAAATGAACTCTTGACATCATCCCATGGAGGCAGAGCTTGGATGCTGAGTCCTCGCAAGTGATGTCAAGGCCATCAGCTTGCAACTGAGCTCTCTACTAAAGCAAACACCAGGACCTCAGCGTAGACAACAGAATCTAGTGACTATCTGTACAAGCTACGAGGAAGAGTGTTGAAAAGACAGAGAAAACTGCGTTCTATTCTTAAAAGTACAAGTGGCCAGTGGGGACAGAGTCCACGCTAACAGATGTTAGACCTAGCCTACAGCTTCAACCAGCTTTTGTAAAAGTATTCAAATAATTACATCAAAAATGCATTCATAGAAACGATATGGAAATATAAATGAAGTTTCGACATAAGAAAGGAAACACTAAAAGGACCAAATGGAAATGTAGTGCTGAGATGTCCCACTGAAATAGAAAGCCCACAGTATGGACTCATTAGCATACCCACCGTGCCATTTTAACATTCAGTGAGTTTGAAGTCTGATAAATAGACATTATCCAACTTTAAGAACAGAAAAAAAATTGCATAAATTAAATATAGCTTCAAACACATACAGAACACTGCCAAATGAGCTAATTCTGTGTAGCTGGTACGCAAGAAAAAGAAGAGTTTGGTATTAGGCAAACATTTGAAGATACGCGATAAAGGACTTTCTCGATTTTTATTATTTTTTAAATCACCGATCTATTGATTTGTGAAGTTCAGCAAGCATCAAAGAGGACAGATATGAAGAGAACTGCCAGTAGGCACATAATAGTCAAAATACTGCAAACCAAATTAGGAGGACACACGGAAGAGAGGTAACACCACCACCAGTACTTGGACTTCCCTTCGTAACAATAGGGGGCGGAAACAACAGGACAGCCTCTCTAAATTGCTAAAAAAGGAAAGGGAAAATTCAGCCCAGCAGTTGCAGCCCAGATTTCACAGGCATGAGTGAAACAGAGACCTTTTCTATAAATGAAAGCCTAGGAAATGTGTTGTCAGCAGACTTGCATGAGGAGAAATGTTCAAAGATGTTTTCAATTCAAAGGAAAATGACGCCAGATGGAAACTCACATCTCCAGGTAGAAACAGTAAATACATGGGTAAATAGAAACGACTGTGTTTGCTTACTTCTTATAATTTCCTTTTGAAAAGAGGACAGTTTAAAGCCAACGCACAACAGTAAGAGAAGAGTCCAAAAGGGACTAATCTCACAGACACAGGGGCAGATCAATGGAATGACAAAAAAGGAAGTGAGTATCAGAATACGTGAGAGGTAAAGTGAAAGAGGTAAGGAGGCATGCCATTTGTTATAAATAGACTACTGAAAATTATAATAATCCAATTATAGCTGAGATGCTAATGGAAGAAATAAACAGGGCCTAAAAATCCTGGATTAGCATAAAATGGGGCCGTGGAATGAGAAACCAAAGCAAAAAGGATACATGAAAAAGAGCTACAAGGTAGCTTGAAGTCAAACCCAAGTAATAATTGCATGAAATGGATAATTTAAAGCTCCCAGATTTAGCTTTAGTACAAGGGTTACCAGGCTCGATAGGAAAGCAAAACCCATGAATTGACTGTATACAGAAGGCACATTTTACATAGAAAGCGGTACAGACCAAGAGTAAAATTGGAAAAAGCTCCATCCTAGAAACAGCAAGCCATGGGAGAGGAGCTTAGCTTCTTTGGTGTCAAATAAATCTGTGAAGCAAGAACTGACAAACCCAATAATTATTAGAAAAAAAGTAAGCCAGAAAAAGGAAGGAGATAAAAGGTTGAAACAACACTATCAACCAGCTTGATCTAGTTGACAGTAACGGAACATCAAATCCCGTAGTGTCACACTCAACATTCTTTTCAAGTGGATGTGGATGGTTACCATAGTTAACAACAGATGGACCACCAGAGTAAGTCTGGATGAATCTCTGAGCTTGAATAGGAAGCAAAAAGAACACAGTAAAACCCCTCAGATTTCTAAACAACAAATAAAAATCACACCAAAACCCCGAAGTCAAAGAAGTCACAAATAAATTATGAAGTATTTATCTATGAATAATAATAAAATATAGCAAAAGCTTAGGGTGTAACTAGAGCAATGCTCACAGGAGAGCCTACAGCTCTGGGACCTGCACTCTACTGAAGAACACACAGCACGAACATCTCTATTTCTCCTTTGAGCAGATAAGAACAATCTTAACTCTAAAGACAGGACACAAAGCAATCATAGGTGGAAGAGTATGCAGTGACAGATAGGAGAGGGTCTCTACTGTTGTGATAAAATGCCATGAGCAAAAGCAACAAGGCAGGCAAGGTTTTATTTCAGCTTACACTCAGATCACACAGTCACCTAAGGAAGTGAGGCCAGGAATTCGAGGCAGGAACTGAAGCAGAAGCTATGGGGAGGGGCTGCTTACTGGTTTGTTCTTCCTGGCTTGCTCAACTTGGTTTCTCATAGAACCCAGTACCACTGCCCAGGGATGGTAGCATCCACAATGGGCTGGGCTCTCTGAGATCAATCACTAATTAAGAAAATGCCCCACAGGCCAGTCTGGTGGGCACATTTTCTCAGTTGAGGTATCCTCTTTCTAAATGACTCTAGCTTGGGTCAAGTGGACAAAAGCTATCTGGGACATGGATTAACTGAAACTTTGATTCCCTAATGAGACAAATCAGATTGACATCATTCTTTATGAAGAATAACTGTGGTGAAAGATAGACCACAGTACCAGCATCAGCAATGGAATTGAGGCATCAGACAGGGGGAAGTGTGTGTGTGTGTGGGGGGGGGGGTAACAGAAAGAACACTCATGATTTTGTTCCCATAAATGTGACCATTTCATGAAAATTTGAATTTTCTTAAACAAATGTCTCTCATGTAAAATCTCAAAATTCCATATAAATTAAGGGGATGAAACTCATTGATTTTGGGTAAATTCTGTACTCAGTGAAGGAAGAATTAGCTCTCATCTTATACAAACTTTCAGAAAATAGAGAACTCTTCCCATAGCATTTTTTTTAAGATCAATAAAGCTATCATTGTTAATCCCAAATAATGCACTTTCCACTTTACTAGTCAGTGGAAACAAACCAGGACTGGAGGTAGATGTGAAAATCTTCCTTGTATTAAATGAATATCATTCACAAGCCAGAGCCTGGCCTGGCATCACAGGCCTGTAATTCCCATACTTGGGAGGCAGAAACAGGCAGATCTCTGTGAGTTTCAGGGCAACTTAGTCTATGTTTACTAATTAAAATGGCTAAGGAGAAAAGCTTTGTTTCTTTGTGTGTGGTGGGCAGGGGGTGCTTTTCTGATTGTTTTGTCCCAACTAGCAGCCTCTGGAAGGCTACCCTCCAAAAAGAGCTCTCTCCAGAGGGCCTGGAAAACAGAAGTAGCAGGAAAAATTCTAAGTATTGAAATGCATTTAGTCGGTAACGCTAATCGTCCTTCTCGGGGAACCATTTCCCAGGGCTGCAGAAACAGCAGCACACGTAACTAATTAAACATGCGTGTCTCCTGCAATCATGGTCGCAAGAGGCAGGGAAATGGTCAAGTGAGCCAAGGGTTAGACATTTAGAAAATCCAAGCTCTGGTCTCCCATTCTAATACTGCTTCAGGTCCAAAGGGCTGACTGAGGAACCTTGTGGAAACCCAGCAGTGACAGGTGACAGTGGCTGACTGCCCTTTGCAGAGCTGGGCACTCATCTCTTGCCGGCACTCTGCTTAAGTGCCCCACCAGGATCATTTCACTTACACTCATATGGGCATATAGAGTTTATTTTTAATGTTTCTTACCATAGATTGTAAATCTTAGCAACATTTTAATACTATATCTCTAAATGTCCCCTGGGGTTAATAAGAAGCTTGAGTATCCGATAAGCATACTATACTGAGGGGCCATTTATTTAAAATGCCATCTTAAAAAATAAAAAGTTTAATTAAAAAAAGTGCCATCGCCGGGCGTTGGTGGCGCATGCCTTTAATCCCAGCACTCGGGAGGCAGAGGTAGGCGGATCTCTGTGAGTTCGAGGCCAGCCTGGGCTACCAAGTGAGCTCCAGGAAAGGCACAAAGCTACACAGAAGAAACCCTGTCTCAAAAAAACAAACAAACAAAAACAAAAAAAAAACAAAAAAAGTGCCATCTCTGAGTATTTATTTATGATTTATAGCTAAGTTCTGTGAGTTTCAGCCTCCATATAGCACACGTTTGTCCCCATTTACCACATGCGGATTCTGAATGGGGCTGGCTTAGAGGCCCCATTCTGAGTTCCTTGGGCTATAGCAGAAGGTATCCAGGCTCCTCTCTCTTCACCTTCTCAGGAGGCTCTCGCTGGCCAGTGCTCTTTTCTGGTGCCAGACTTGAGTGAGATGAGCTCAAATCAAGAATGAAAGGATAGGTTAGGCCTTCAGTGAAGTTCTGTTCTGCAAACTGTTCTGTTCTGTTCTTTCTGTTACATGTTCAGAAATTGGTCCGACCAGGTAAATCTTGCCTAGGTGGATACGCCAATGAGAAAATGGTAGGGCTCCAGTGATGGGGACTTCTGAGCAGCATCATAACTAGGCTTGGGCCAGAAGAAAATACCAAAGAGCAAAGTTGAAAGCAGAATCTGATAATCTAACCTTCACAATGCCTGTCCCTGGGCCTCAAATACCAAGCACCTCAGGGTAGAGGGAGGAGGAACGCCACAGCGGTTAGTTGTTGTCAGTCAAGCTTGTCAATGCCTTGCTTCAGCTGGCTGGCTTTCCTTCCTATTTGTAGAGGTCTTTGGGACAAGGCAGAGGGTGGCAATAATGGCTCCCTTCCTGGGGACTCCTTGCAGTGTTTGACCGTCTTCAGAGCACTTCAGAAACCTAAACTGATGGAGTCACTGTGGCCATCAGAGTTTTATGGGCAGCACCTGGCCCAGGGGCAGGTATGCTAGACTAGAGGTAGGCCTTGCCTGCTCACCCGCTCCACCCACAAGGGTGACTGCCCTGGGAGGAAGCTCAAATATTGCATCAACCCAACTACTCTCAGCCACCTGGGCCCTCATTTCTTATTAAGTTGAGAAATAATGGAGAATGTGGTCATTATCCTCTTCATTAAAATCCTGCCCAGGCATGAGGCTCTTATTAAATCCCCCCTTCTTCTTCTTTTGACACCAAGGGGCTTTAACTCCTTTTGCTGTTTCCTCACAGTTGCTATTCCTAGAACTGCAAGTTCAGAAGGGACTTCACAGTACGTCCCAGTCAATAATTACTTTTAGGGTTGTTCTAGAACCCCCCTCAGGTTTTCTTTCACACTGGGTCATCCCTTCCAGATACGGTTTTCTAGAGAAGCTTGATTAGATCCCGGGAGGGCAGGTGGAGGAGGAAAGCAGGGTGCTCATTTTGGTTTAAAGATCTGCCCCGGACCTGTCAATATCTCTTTCTTTCAGTGATGGCTCTGTGTGTTTTTTTCCTTTTACATCTATATTTATAGTTTGGATCCACAGAAGAGTAAGGGAGAGGCAGATTCTTTCAGGCTAATTAGAGCCCCAGATGTTAATGAACCCCTACTACTCTGCCCCCAGGAAATTAATAAGAGCTTTAATCACTCAGAGATTAGAAAGGTCAGTGCCTGCTAAGGGTTCAAAAGCAGAGACAGCAGCACCGTCACACCTATTTTAAAGTCTGACAAGCACCACCCATCAGTGTTGAGAGAAGAATACTGCACCCCCAGGCAGACAGATGAAGCATCAGCTCGACTTAGCCCAGAACGGATGAAATCACACCACTAGCCGCTATACTCACATTTTACTTGCTACAATGTTTCCATCTCAGCTAGTTCTTAATACGTTTTTGCAACCCACAGATAATAGCTTGCAGCCTCAACTATATGTACCAGACTCCCCTCGTTTGCCTAACTTTTGCTTGCTAGCTGTGTACCAGCCTCAACAACTACTTAACCCAGGCTTACAGAATCAGCATCCTAAGGAGTAAATGGGATGGTGAAGAACCACATGAGGTCATACTCCAGCATTCCCCGTAGTGCCCGATGCTGAAGGCCACTGACTTACCCCACCTTCCCGGCTAAAGAGGCTGATCCTCACATTGCCCACTGCAAACTACAGGTCAATGTCCTCAGCAGCACTACCTGTACATGAAAACTGAACCTGAGCAATAGGAGGCAAGAAAGGGCTGGGAAAGGGCAGAACTAAACCTGCTGCACTAAATCTCCCAGATTCATGCCACAGAAGGAGGGAAAGCCAACCAAAGAAATAACGTCAACACTCAGAAAACTGTTAAGGAAACCAGAGAGGGAGGAGGTTTTCAAGTCAATTCCTGCAAAGCGAGTAAGGACGAAAGGCAGAGGAAAGCCTATTAGAGACAGCAATTAGAGGTTATTGGAAATGTTGCAGAGTATAGTTTCAATGGCATGATGGAGTGCAGAACCAGATGGTCTTCTCGTTTCTTTTATTTGCCTATTAAAAGTAGATCTAAAATTTGGAAGGCAGCTCATATCCCACTTCCAGCTAAATTTAATTGCCTCTTCCTTGGAACTACAATGATCTTGATTATCTTATCACTAACGTGTCTCCTACTCTCTGTTATTAGAAAGATTGTGTTATTAGTTATCTTTTTGTATATATCTCCCCCACTAATTGGAATTCTCCCTGAGGGCAGGAGTGCACTCACTACTATTTGTCCATATTTCCCTAGCATTTAATAGAATGGTTTACACATTGTATGTGCTCAAAACACATTTGTTGAAAGCACAATGGATTCCATCTATGGGCAAGTGCTATAATGAGAGGTCTGACCATCTAGGATTGAGTGAACAAGTTTGCCCTGAAAATACTGAGAAGTTCTACATAAGCTGTAAACATTCAAGTAAAGTCTCAAGTGTCATAGAAAACAATACAACACCTGACTTCAACTCAAACTGATTCTCTCCTCTTCTATAATTTCATTGCTTTTTAATTTAATTTCTGAAAATTCAGCAATGTTTCATTTTACATGTTATCACCTTTTGTTTGTATCTTAAGGAAATCTTGGCTCCTGTTTTTTATTTTTATTTTTGGGTTTGTGAATGATTTTGTCTGTTTAATACATTTGACGAGAATGCGTGCACAAGAAACTGGGACACTGAGAAAACACTGGCTCAGCAGGCCCGTGGTGGCGCATGGCTTTAATCCCAGCACTTGAGAGGCAGAGACAGGCAAATTTCTGTGAGTTAGAGGCTAGCCTGTTCTACAGGGCTAGTTCCAGGACAGTCTCCAAAGTGACAGAAAAACTCTGTCTCAAAAAACCAAAAGACAGAGAGAGAGAGGGAGGGAGGGAGAGAGAGAGAGAGAGAGAGAGAGAGAGAGAGAGAGAGAGAGAGAG
>CABHPR010131771.1:4914-52822 GCA_902168415.1 Peromyscus melanophrys
GTGTGTGTGTGTGTGTGTGTGTGTGTGTGTGTGTGTGTGTGTGTGTGAGAGAGAGAGAGAGAGAGAGAGAGAGAGAGAGAGAGAGAGAGAGACAGACAGACAGAGACAGAGACAGAGATAGAGAGAGGGGGAGGGAGGGAGAAAGTCTTAACTGTTTAATGCTGGTCGACTTGGAACTTACTGTTTAGATCAGGCCTTCTTTGAACTCTCAGATACCCACCTGATTCTGTTCTCCAGCCCCAACTGCTGGATTGTATGTGTGCACCAAAGCACTCAACTAATTTTTGGCTTTAAAGAAGAGAGAAATTTCATCTTGAAAAGGGAAGATTTAGGATCCTGCATTATTATGGTCAGGCTAAACTATGCTACACCAAAGAGTGAATGGCAAAAACAACTCACCACAGCAAAGGTTAGTGTGACTTTCCCGTTGTGTGCCCATTGTGTGTTCAGGAAGTGTTCCGTTCCGCACAATCACTCAAGATGATAAAGCAGCCACTGTCTTGCATTTTGCTCTTTAAGACCACTGGCTTCTAGGTTCTCTGACATCAGTGAGGGATATAAGGAATTGCACGTGGAATCTTAACTCAGTTCACAAGTGCTCTGTGTCCCTTCCCCTCACATGCGACTGTTGAGAGCGGGTCACGTGTTCCTGCTTAACTGTGAACGGACTAGAAAGTTTGGTGTACTTAGGTGTCCAGGGAGGGGAGAATTGGGCATGGATGAACACTGATCTCAAATGACTTTTCTACGTGGGTGTTGAGGGCACTTCATGGGATCTTTGAAGAAAGAACGGAAGTTTGAGTATTTCAGAAGAGGAAATGGCATGTATACAAACAAGGACTATAGAAGGGGTTGGAGGGGATATTCAGAAAGTCATAAAAAGCCATCTTTTCTCATGACATTAAATGAGAAGGCAGAGTAATGTCAGAGATATTAATGGGTACATAGCCCTAGAAATATCACACAAAATCAAGTGTGTGGAGGAAAGCATGGTGTAATTGGAATTTTCTTTGGGCTACCAATCAGCTCCCAAATAAAGACACAGAAACTTATTATTAATGATGAATGCTTGACCTTAGCTTAGACTTGTCCCACCAGCTCTTTTAACTTAATTTAACCTGTTTCTATTCATATTCTATGTTTTGTCTCAGGGCTTTTTACCTGTCTTTCATTCTGTATGTCCTATTTCCTCCATGTCTCTGGCTGGCTCCTGGTGTCTCCCTGGCGTCTCTTCTTCTTTCTTCCCCCTAGCTCAAATTCCTCCTCCTACTTACTCTCCCTTACAGGAGGTGAAGGGACAGAGAGGAGCTAAGCATGAGAACAGAATTGAAGCTAGGTAGATAGAATTTTATTTCGGAGGAATAAAATGGACAGACGAACAAGCTTGGTGCACTTAGATGCGTTCCCTCCAATTACCCCCGCCACTTGTAGTGTCTTCCCCAGGACTCTGGGAGAAATCTCCTCAAGGCAGGCCCCCAAGGAAATTTGGATACAATAGAATAACGAAGAAGAGTTTCAATGAGGATCCGGCATAATAGTGTAGCAGAAACCAGAGGCCTAGAACCAGACTCATGACTCTTTGCAATGAACACGTTCAAGTAAAGATACATGGACAAAGGGTTTACTGCATGCCTCACTGTGTCACACTACAGCTTCCATGACGAGATTAATTTTTTCCTTTTCTTCTTTCTTTTTTCACTTAAATTTTATTTGGATGGGGTGGGGTGGGGGCTGAAAGGGCAGAAGGTGGATATGAAGGGACGGGAAATGAATGTGATAGAGATACATGTTGTGAAAGACACAAAGAATAAATAAAAAGAAAATTTAAAAAAAAGAAAATGTCATAAATTTGGTTGGGAGTATAGGGAACACAGGAAGAATTGGAGCAGGAAGAGGGAGGTGTGGAAATGATATAAATACTATACTCATGTATGAAATTCTCAAAAAATATATTTTAACAGTTCTATTTATTAAAGTATTTTCATGTTCCATTCATCGTTACTGCTAATATCAAACTTCATGTACAGTGTTTTAAATGTCTTCAGAAATAAAATGGTATAACTGACATTTTAAAAAATCTCAGGCTGCTATCGGTGGTATCGTGGGCTATGTCTGTCTCTGGCCTGCCCCCACTGCTATCAGCATTATGGTGTAGAAAGGATAGGGCTCATATCTGTTTCACAGAAGAAAGAAATGATGATTATCTCTGGCAAATAGTGGGCTTCCTGTAATATCTGCTTTTGGGTGTTTGAAGTCATCAAGAAAGTGTAGTATACTTTGTTGGTATCAGAATGAATGAGTGGTTTTTTTTTTCTATTCTTATACAGCCTTCATGTGCTTCAAGGATTCTTCCAGAAATCAAATATTTTTTCAGCACAGATCCTCATTCTTTGTTGTAACAAGTCCAAGTTTGTTGACACGATGAGACTGCCTGTACCCAAGGAAGGACAAACAGAGCAGTGAAGTGCTTTGAGATCAAGGGAAGAACAGGATGAATAATGTTCCCTGGACTTGGGAGAGGTTGAAGGCCTTTGTTCCTGCAGATTTGAGGACGTGGATTTACTGCCTGTCAGCATGTTCCCAGAGAGCAGGGAGACCTACTTGCCTGAAGAAGTAGGTCCTAGAATTGGAGAACCCAGACGTGCTGATTATTGCTCTGCCCCACATGAGAAGTTAAAACCAGAAACACAGCGTACCCTGATGAGTCCTCTGAGCTGGGATGGAGGCACTTAAGTGCTGAGAATAAGGACACGTGACAGAAAGATACTTTCAGATAGTTTCAGACTCTGCCATGCCCTCTGAAAGCAAAAGATAGCAGCAATGACTGAGATTTGGGATCTTCTTTGCCTAGTCAGTCACAACCAGCTTCAGGTAGCTAGCCATCCCAGAAATACGAGAATTTCTTTCACACATGAATTTCCAGTGCAGAACTCCCAACATCACCACATGTACACATCGTTTGCTTGTTAAATAGGAAATTTTTTTTAGTTTTGGGTGGTGCTGGAGACCAAGGCCAGGGTCTCACACAGGAACGGGGCTGCTGAGCTGCATTCTCTTGGGCCTGTGAGCTGCATACTTTAATTAATAAGGCTCATCCACATGGGAGTGTCTTACAAGAAGCTAATAGAAAAGGTTAAGTAATATCAGCTCATCGACTAAAGAAAGGTCCAAATAAGCACTCCAGGAATATGCAGACAAAATCAAATCAAATATTTAGTAAAAATTGGAATGTGTATATATGATAGTTGAACATTCTGAAAGACAAAGGTCATCTGAAATAAGTTTTGTTTTCCTAAAACTACCTCTATATCATTTTAATCCTTTTTAAACATGTTGAAAATTACTTTATGGTTTATCTTAGTGAACAGCTGTGACCCTTTAATTCAGTTCCTCGTGTTGTGGTGACCCCCTCAACCATAAAATTATTTTCATTGCTAATTCATAATTGTAATTTTGCTACTGTTATGAATCATAATATGAAAATCCATGTTTTCCGATGGTCTTAGGTGACCCCTGTAAAAGAGTTGTTCAACCCTCAAGGGGTCACAACCCACAGATTGAGAACTACTGCTCTACAGTCTTCTCTTTTATGGGACTATGTCTTTTCAACCATTCAACCTGACTGTGTCTTTGTATTTGAAGAGTATCTCATGTATACAACTTAGAGTTGATCCTTAAATTTTTATTTATATTGAGAATCTGAGCATCTAAGTTCTTGTATAGCCATTACTGTGATTTGATTAAGATACTTTTAGTTTATTATTTTTAGATTTTTTTCAGTTACCATTTCTGGTTTTATTCCCCTTTTGTTGTCTTATTTTATGTCAATAACATATATTTCTTTAAAAAATTGCCTGTTGGCTTTTAGCTATATTAGGTCAATGTATTTTAAACATTAAAAATGCTATATTTAATGATTATAATTAGATCATCAAAGTATTGTTTATGATTGCATTTAATATTAGGTTCTTCTGGAAAATTGAAACTCTTTAAATCTATATAGTTTTAGAAATGTGCAAAACTTATAAGAAGCCAGGGGAGAAATCAGAAATGACAAAAGAGTTGGCCCAGGCGCCAAAGAAGATAAATGAGCACATCCATTTGGCCTGAAGATGAGAAAGCTCAGAGATAACATTTGTCTTTAAATCAATGGAGAATTTCATGTGGTGACCAGATGTTTTATCTTTACCCAGAAGAAAAGAAAGTAGCTCTAACTGTAACGAAATAGACTTCATAATTCCTGGGGGGGGGGGGCAGGGGAGGTATATTAACGCCTCAGATGTGCCATGAAGGTAAAGTTCCTGAAAAATAGTAATATTTACCATGGTGAATATTGCTTTATGAATATACCCTTTGTTCTTGATGTCTGTCACGTTCCCTTTGTTTGTAAAGGATGCCCACAATAGATCTGCCATTGATAATGTTTATCAGGTGTGAATTGCCTACAAGGAGAGGAAAAAAGGAAATGAGACTGGTAAATTACTAAAATTTTGCAATCAATTGCCCATGTTCTGCTCCCCTTGGTATGATTAAGATAAAACATATAAAATAAAACCACAAGTTTATTCAGACATAGGGTTACATACAGATTTGATAATTAAAAATGAGCTGTCCAGTCAAATTAGTGCTTTACTTTTAATTAACCATGTCCCAGGGCTGGGGAAATGGCTTTGTCAGTAAAGTGCTGACTGCCCAAGCATGAAGGAAACACCAGGCATGGTGGCGTGTGCTTGTCATTCCAGGGATGAGGGGGTGGCAACAAGTGTATCCTTAGGGCTCACTGGCCAGTCAGACTAGCCTAAAAATAGTGAGCCCCGGGTCCCTGGGATCTCTCACTGTCTAAAACAATAAGGTGGATGACTCCTGACAAATGATACTGGAGGCTGTCCTCCAGCTTACACACACACACACACACACACACACACACAGGCATGTGCAACCACACACTCCATATGCACAAACATACTTACACATTCACTCTTCCATTTATCTATACATACATATGAGTACATAAACATAGTTAATTTTGCCCTTCTGAGTCTATCTTTAGTATTTTTGAACTTTTTTTTACAGCCACAAAATCTTTCCATGTTCTTTAATTGATAATATTACCTTCTTAGAAGACTTCCCCTTCCATTTGGGTGTCTATTATAGACTAAGCAGGACAACTCACAGAAAGATGCATGGGTAGATCAGCTATCAGCTATATGAAACTCCCAAACATTTAGTTTTAGAAGTCAATATATGACTTAGCATGTGGATATTATGAAACCCTCTAAAAAGATTTGCCGCCAACTGCACCCTCCTGCTCCTCATGTTAAATGGTGGAATATAATTCCTCTTTGTTTTGGATCCAGCCTGGTCTGAGTGATGTGTGGACCAATACAATACATCAGCAGTGACATCCCAAGAGCTCTGGGGTTGGCTCAAAAGAAAACCCACAATTTCTACCTGCGTCTCTGGCAGTGCTCACTCTTGGGAATTTCCCGCAGACCCATTTATGATGCTATGGAAGGCTCAAACCTTATGGAAAAGCCACATTTGGTGACCTAATTGTCTTTGTTAGATCCCCAGTCAGCCAACTGAACACCTTTGAGGTGATCCACCTTGAACACTGACAAAGACTCTGTCACTAATTGATTCTCAGTCAAACTGCTCTAAGCCTTATCTATTCAGCCTCCATCTTTGCTGTTGATTTTTTTAAAAAACAGCATTCAGCCCCACTAATTCCTCAGGTGACCAAATCCCCAGATAACTGTAATGCAAAACTGAAAGTGTAAGCTTCCCAGAGGAGACGTTCAACCTTTCAAACTGTGACAAACAGCACTAAATTATTGTTTAGAAACAGCAAATTCTGTATGGCTTATTTTGTGATATATGCTTGTAATATTTGCTGAGAATTTTCTGAAAAGTTATAAATTTTCATTAAAAATACACCTCAGTAGAGGGACACAAACATGTACCTTCATATTATCGACACCAAAAAGCATATATGCATATGTGTATATATATATTTTTTTCATATATGGAAAAAAGCCTAAACTTACAAATGAGAACACAGTGATTTAAATCTCAACCAGGAAATACTGAATAAATTATGTAAGTACTTCAGTTGTCTGTGTTGTCTTCAGTGAGGGAAGTAAAGACACCATCATCACTCATTTCTTAAACACACACACACACACACACACACACACACACACACACACACACACACAAACATTTTTTCCTTGTTAGAAAGTAGAGAGTGGAGTTACAGAGATGACTGTAGTGGATATCTGTTCTGTCTATGACCTTGAAACACTGCCCCTAGAGATGTAGCAGGTAACTGTCTTACCTACCTATGATCTTGAAGTACCTGCCCCTGGGGCAAGGCTTGGGGCTACCCTTAAGACCCAAGATGCACAAGGCATCTCTTCTCTTCCTGGTGGGACTTGGATGCTGGGACAGTCTTAGGCAGAAGAACAGTATGGGACTGTGCCTCACCTTTCCAGGACCCTGCAACAATTCCTCTGTTCTGTCTTGTGAGTTTTCTTTTCTTAATAAATCCCTTTGACCTTTAAGCAGACTCCCTGGATTTCTCGCTTTAGAGGATTTGATTCAGCATTTAAGAGTGCTTACTGATCCTGCAGAGGACCTGAATTTGGTTCCTAGTACCCCCAGTAGGTAGTGAGTGCATAATCACTGTAATTCCAGCTCCAATGGATTTATAACCTCTGACTTCAGTGGATACTTGCACATACCCAGACCCAGACACATATACACACAATTAAAACTAAAATAAATCTTTGCTGTGGAATAATCTCTTTGTACACTGTGAAGATTTGTTGCTGTGATTGGTTTAATAAAGAAGCTGACCGGCCAGTAGCTGGACAGGATAAGGTTAGGCAAGAGAAGTAGATTAAGACACTAGGAAGAAGAAGAAGGGTGGAGTCAGAGGAGTTGCCAGGAAACAAAGAGGGAGCAAGACATGCTGGAGAACAGGTAAAGCCATGAGTCATGTGACAATACATAGATTAATAGAGATGGGTTAATTTAAGTTTGTAAGAACTACTTAATAATAAGCCTGAGCTATTGGCCAAGCATGTATAATTAATATTAAGACTCTGTCAGTAATTTGGGAACTGGGAGGTGTGAAAGAAAAGTCTGCCCACAAATCTTTTTAAAAGAATTTAAGTAACATATAATATCAGATGACACTTACAGCTGAATTAACATGAATGGAATCACTATTATTTATCTGTATTGTATAGCTCAAAAAAATCAAAGAAAAAGTCATACCAGTGATGTTTTGAGGTGAAGGCTCACTGTGTAGCACAGGATGGTCTTGAACTGATGGTCTTTCTGCTTCAGCCTCATGAGCGCTGAGGTTGCACTTCTACACAGTCCCCCGACAGACACTTCCTTGCATCCCTTTTCCATTATTAGTCTCACAAGCATGCTGATGTTCTTTAATTTGGCACTTTTAAGAAATGAGTGGTGCTGGTGTCTTTACTTCCCTCACTGAAGACAACACAGACAACTGAAGTACTTAGATAATTTATTCAGTACTTCCTAGTTGAGATTTAAATCAGTGTGTTCTCACTTTCAAGTTTAGACCCTTTTCCAGGAATCTCAGCCCAGACCAAGTTTAATAAACCAACACCAAATCTGGAAGCATCACTCTTGGTTTCTGAGTTCTGAGGCCATCACTGCTCTGAGGAATGAATCTTGTCTTGTTTTTGGGAAACACACATTGGAAGAGATTGATGTTTTCACAAGGAATCCCAGAACAAAGAATTCAGATCAAATTTCACTCTGAACAGCATAGTGTTGGTGTTTTTTAACATTAAAATTTGAATTTTGTTCTAATGAAAACAGAATGTGAAATATGAGACCAAAAGAGGGAAGAGTCTGGGTCGAGATCTCAGGATAGAATGACTGCAGAGAAACTTCTAGAATTCCCACCTCCTGTTTCCAATTGCAAATGCCCCCCACCTCTCCACAGATCTGAGACAAAGAACTCTTTAGCTAATACAAGTGGGTTTTGCAAGGAACCTCAGCTGAAATCCTCACATGTGTTAAATCAACAGAGTTCCCTAAGTATAGAGATGAAGGAACATTTCTAGATTATGGTGTCTGGCTGAGCTTGACCTCTGCTCACTGGGAAAGTCTCTTTTCCAGGCAGCCTCAAAAATATTGCTTGACAACCAACTTGTCATTTCTTTTTCATAGTAGACCACCCCTTTACAAGATAGATGATCTAAACCAGATTTTTTTCCTCAATAGGTATTTTTTCTGTTTAACACAGTTCAATATGACAGCCACAGGCCACAAGTGTCTATAGGGTGATTGGGATATGGCTAATGTGATGGAAAAAAATGGATTTTAAATTGTGCTTTGTTGTAGCTAATTTAAATAGACTATGTGATTAGTGGATACCATATTGGACAGCCCAGTCTAAGTCACAAGAGGAACTTGTCTAATTTCGTAAAGGTTTCCTTTCCTTTTCTGTTGCTTTAAGTAAGGATGCTAACGAAAGAATACACCATTGGCTTTGAATCTCAAGACCACGTTTAAGGATTTTTTTTTTTTTTCACATTCTCTTAAAGTGAAGATTAAGCCAAAGGGCTAGACAAAAACAAAACAACTTATGCCACATCGGTTCCAGTTTCTTTTCCAGGCTAGTTTGTCGTTCCTCCTTGTCCCATTCTAAATCCAGAGAAGGAAAAAATGAGATGCGAGTAGGAATATCAGGTCAAATACCAAAGCCCAGCTATAGCAACTCCCAATGTGTAAGACCTTGGGAAGCTTGGAGAACTCTCAGTTCTTAAATGTCATAGCTTCTCACCAGGTCCAGCCCATGAGCAGGTTCAATCTCCAAACAAGCAACAGAAAACTGGGAAAAACAGGTTTCTCGGAAGTGTTTCGCATCCTAGCTTTCAGCCGTCTCCCCACCCCCACCCCTAGCCATTCTCCTCAAGGATACTCCACAGACAGTAGTTCTACCTGTTTGGAGGCTTTCTAGAAACAAATCCAAGTGCCTTTCGTGGTCTAAGTTTGACTCTGGAACAAGCAGAGACCCACTTCTGATCTCTCAATGTCTGATTCTATAGACCTGTGTGTCGTTTTCCCGCCCCCATACCCCATGCCTCTGCTCCTAGTGACACCTGAATCCTTAATTTTGTCTCACAGTCCCCTGGTTCTGTCTGACATTCCTCTCAGCATCAGAGTCTCCCTAGGAATCGTGAAATGCTTCTCGGTGAAAAGATTCTCCATGCTTGACTCAATTTTATGGGTGTCTACTCTTAAATTTGTTTTCTTAAATCTTTTTTTCCATAATTCCTTGTTATTGGGTGAGCTCCATATGCCTTCACAGTGATGATTGCCTTTTTTTTTCTTTTTTGATTAACTAGTTGTTCTTGGGAGGAGAACCAGTAGGTCTGAATGACCTACTCTGTCTGTCTTAGTCACTGTTTTCTTTTGGTGAAAAGGCACCATAATCAAGGCAACTTATAAAAGAAAGCATTTAACTGGGGGCTTGCTCATAGCTTCCGAGGGCTAGTCCACTCTCACCACCGCAGCAGTGATGCAGAAGCAGGGCTGATGCTATCTCACCTGCTCTAACTGGAGCAGCAAAAATCCAGTGATTAGTTGAATTATGCTACAGTGATTTTTCTAAATCTTATTCATGACTTGGAGTCATGAGATACTTGTATTTTCTCTAGAAAAAGAATTTAGCATTATTAGTAAGTCATATAGAAGCATCATCTTATGGAAAATATATTTGTTAATTCATCAAAGTTGAATGAATGAAAACATTGATGTGTTCATCTCAGTTTGGGACTGAACTGCTTAGATCTGTAAAAACTAGTTTTGTGTGTCAAGGAGGAGTTTAAGGCCTTTCTGATACCCTGATTTTACCTTTCTACACAGACATCTATCACATGGAGTTGCTCCCAGCCACCTCCATGATCTTGTCTTTCTGATTTCTCGTGGGTGGGGCTTCCTACTCTACCAACAGTTTCAGTATCCAGACTCTGGACCTCTCAGCAGAGGTGGAAACTGGAAGGTGGTTCTGGTCTATTTTCTGGGAGATTTCTGTATTCTATTATCTTTACAAATATGAGAAAATGGTTTTTTCAATATCTTTATTAATCTTTATAAAATGAAAAGAAACTCATATGATTGATTAAGGATGGTTGTTATTGTTGGGTGCTTGTGGGTTGTGCATTGTTTTGGGTTTATTCTTTGTTTTCCTTTTTTCCTCTTTTTTTTTTTTTTTTTTTTTTTTGCTTGTTTTTCGAGACAGCGTTTCTCTGTGTAGCTTTGTGCCTTTCCTGGAATTCACTCTGTAGTCCAGGCTGGCCTCGAACTCACAGAGATCCGCCTGCCTCTGCCTCCCGAGTGCTGGGATTAAAGGCATGTGCCACCACCGCCCGGCCCTTTTTTCCTCTTTTTAACATTAAGTTTTGAGTTGAAACATCTCCAGATTTGGGGCGGGGGGCATCCTCATAAAATGAGTCCTTGTGTTTGCCTCTGGGGAGGAGGTCCTGAGCAGATGGACCACCACATTTGTGTGTACGTTCTATGTCTACTGAGCCCTCTTCTTCCCCATCAGCCTTTGCTCTTGGGTTGTTGTGCAAGTAGCACCCTTACTTTGGTGATTTATAGTTAAGTTGGTTTTATTTGAATGATCTATGTTTAGGGAAACAAAAGAAAAACACTTTTAAAATTTTGCTTCAACTCCTCTTGCAAATAAAAACAGTAAATGAAATTATATATGTAAAAAAAAACCAAAATGTAATGACTAAATCATAAAAATATGAGAACTCCTTCTCTCAAAATATATTTTTGTATAAACTCAATTTATTTTTATTTTTATTGAGACACATTTGTCTTCTTTGTGTGGTACATTTTGGTAATTCAATACTTGTACGAAATACACAATAACAAGGTCAAGATCAGCTTTTCCATTTCTTCAAACATGAATCATTTTTATGTGTTGCAAACTTTGTAATTTTCTAGACATTTTAAGTTTATATCAGAGGTGATTTTAACCAATAGTTGCTATGCTGTGGTATAGAAGAGCAGAGAGTAATGACTCTATTCTGTTAAACTCCCAAATATACTCCTATGCTGGGCTGGGTGCATATGTTATGTATTATTCTCCCCAACTCTCACAACTTAGTTTCCTATTTTTCCTTCCTTAAATAGAATAAATCTTAAATTCAGGGTCATACATGATAGGGCTTATTAATGCTATACTTATTTAATGAATATTGAGCAATGTTAAAATGTTTTTTTGATGTGTCATACTGTGCCCTCAGTCAGACCCCTGAAATAAATCCTTGCCTGATCTTATTATATATATTTTTAAAAGGTCTTAAGAAAATAAACAAAAATAAAAGATACTCTAGTGCAATTTTTTTCTGCCCAGTGCCTCCCATGATAACAGCTGAAAATAAGATCCGATATTGAAGCTCATATGAGACGGGTTGAAATACTCTTTATTTGTTTCCATATCTTGTGTTACAATCATGGTTTTAATAACTTTCTGTCTGACTCACCAGGAAGAGCTTTGACATATTTTCAATCCAAGTTTCTGAAAGTGTATTTTATTTCCCCGTCTCTGGACTTTAATTTTCTTCCTGCCTTTGTCGGTGTGGAAAGCTTGTCAGTAATTTTATTAGCTCTCATAGACAAAAGGTAGAAAAAATTTTATTTCTGGCACAGTGTGTGGAAACTATGATATGGCCCAGTAAATAATTCATTGGATTTCTTTTAGGATGTGATATATTTTCTGTGACTCCCTGAATATCAAACTCCTCTTCTTTGAAGTGGTTTCATTAATGCTGCAGTGACTTAACTAAGGTATTTTTCCTTGATTAAAGTCACATGTCATTGCTTTTTCTTATATTACCTCATGCTGTAAAGCCAGAAGAACTGCCCTCCATGGATGTGTGAAGCTCTGTCCACCTTCTTGGTGTATCGGTGTATCCTCCACATTTAGAACTGGATGGCACAATAATAACCTCAGTAAATACATGGTAAATTAACAAATGAATGACACTATAGAACATTAGACTATTAGAGAGTGGACAGACATCAGAAGTCCTGGCAGTCAGTCCCCAAAGAGCAAGTAAGGAAATTGTGAAGATAGACTTCTAGGTCATAGTCAAGGTCAGAGATGGGAGAACTATGTGGAGCGCATCTGACCCGTGGTTGCTGCTCTTTACCTCCTACTACGAAGCCCAAGTCAATTCTGAGGAGTTTGAAACTTAGATGTAGCATCCAGGTCCTACTCCAAGGTATCTGAAATCAGTTGGTAAGCTTCCCCCATCAACTCAGGGTCTTCAAAGAACCACTTCAGCTCATACTTACCCTTCCACCATTCAGACTTATCACAGTCATCATTCAGCTACTTTATTTGGAGAGACAGAAAGGTTTGGCCACTGGTCACTTTGCTTGCCCTGGAACAACCTGAGGAACTGTTGTGTCTAAATGCCTAGCACATGAACTCAGTTGAACTTAGGTCAGTCTCATTGATTGTTAAATATTGCTTTTTTTCTTCCTTCCTTCCTGATGTTGATGACTGAAAAATTACCGGCCCCCAAACTCTTATTCAGTGCTTATTTCTGAAGAACCCAAAATTTAACAATTCCCTTTGTGAACATTTTCTCTTTCTAAACACAAGTGAGACATTGGAATTACTTCACTTGGACTCTCTGGCCTATTGCGTCTTCAAAACCTTAGGTCACCAGTATCATCACTGTCCTTGCACAGACACCAACGGTCTCATTGCCCTATGTATTTCACATTGCAATTCTGACTTATCTCCTTTACCCACTAATTCTAAAAGCTAGTACTTTCTTCTATGTTGCTCTTTCTTGGGAATCTCTATCTACCCTTGGTAGAAAGAACTTGGTAGTCAGTTAACTTGGCATATCTAGGGAGAGGATTGTGCCCATCAGATTTGCCCATGGGTTTACGGTGGGACATCTCCTTGACTGCTGATTGATGTGGGGGACCTCATACGACTGTGGGTGGTAACATCGCTGGGCACGTGGGCTTGTGCTGCATAAGAAAGGTAACAGAGCTAGACAGAGGAGGCAGGCCAGCAAGCAGCATTCTTCTGTGGTTTCTGCTTCTAGATTCCTGCTTTGAGCTCCTGCTCTTGTCTTCCCTCAGTGATAGACTCAACCCACAGGAAAAAAAAAAAAAACAAAAAACAAGAAACCTTTCTTACTTGGTCATCATGTTTATCATGGCCACAGTATAGCACACTAATACAGTGAAACCAGGTACAGTAGAGCATGTCTGTAAGGCCAGCACTTTGGAGGTAGAGCCAGGGGGAACAGAAGTTCAAGGTCATCCTTGGCTCCATAGTCAGTTTGAGGCCAGTCTAGGCTGTCTCTAATTACTTTTATTAATTGAATCCTTTCTGTTGGAAGCATACATGCCATATGTACCCACTGTCACATTGTATGTGCCACATTTTCACTGTTAATAGTTACGCACAATTGCACTTAGTTTGGCTGCGGAGCTGGGTATCAAACCCAGGGCATCTTGTGTGCTAAGGGAACACACTACCAGCTGACTTACTTCACTAGCCATAAAACTGTCCGTGGAAGTTCCCAGGTAAGTGCTGAAATGACGTGAGCCTGATGTGCCAGCCTGACTCCATCTTAAGGCTAAAAGTCATCTTGTTACAAGGTCAAAGTAAGTTCACGCCTGTAAAACGTGGATTTGACCAGGTCTTGACACATTTTGTGAAATTTTACATGTTCCACACTCTATACCCCAATTTCCACCCCGATAAGATGTTCCACCAAATAATGTTCATCCAAGTTCCTACATAACCAAAATTCTGCTAGAAATCCCCCAACCTTTGAAAAGCCCCTAGTCTTGCAAATTTGGGGGGGGCTATATAAACCCTACCTTTTCCTGTGTTTGATGTTGTTTTCTCAAACCTCTCTTTAGGGAGATATCCCTGTCTGACAGAAAATAAAACTTGTTTAATTTGACCAAAGAAATTGGGTAATGGTCTTTACTCTCATTTGGTAGGATTAACAAGCACATGGACTGTAGCTTTGTACTAGTCTAGTTCGGTTTTTCATAACTGATAGATTCTTAGCCTTTAAGAAAACTGAGAGCACTTCCTGTTTTTGAGAGTAGAGTAGAACAGAATGGTGCAAGCAAGCTTAAACATCACAAAGCAATGTTGCCTATAGAATGATATTTCAGCTTAATTAAAAAGTAAATATTTATAATAGAGTCATAAAATGCTTTTATTTCCCCATAAGAGTATAATTTAAAATATTTACATTCTCAATTATAGTTGTTATTTAGGTTAGCAGATATAGTTTTACTTAAAGGATACAGCTGGAAATGTATAAGGAAATGGGTCATGAAAAATAATTTGATTACTTTATGTTGGTGTTTTTTTTTTCTGGCTACCAATATTAAGTGATAGCCCCTCTTTTAAAAATCCCTCCTCCTTTTGAAAATCATTCTGATCACTCACAGATCTCTACAAATCCCTTTACTTTAGTACGATGTTTGCCTGCAAGTGTTTGCGGTGTATGACTATAGTCAGTTACAACAGCAGTTGAGGAGTGTCCCACGAACGGTATGTGATCTAGATTTCAATAAAGCGTGTGACATGGAGATTTCATGAGGCACAACAAGAAAAACAAAGATAGGCAAGACCACAATCTGGGGAGAGAAGATCAGGTTTAAAGAGCCAGTTACCTCGTCAACACTTAATTCTCCCCTCATCCTTAATTATGTCCCAAGACTATGTTAGGTTCATTTTCTTTTGGACTCTACTACTGGGCATGCAGCTTACCATTAAGAGTAGTTTGTCTTCCTGCTGGTTCAGGAGAATGGGAGACCCTTCTATCTTCTGATACATTCTTTCATTTCTTTCTTCAGTTCCTTAAAGTTTTATCATGCAAGTCTTTCACTTGCTTGGTTAGAGTTGCCCCAATATATTATATATTATTTAACATATACTGTATTAATTATTGTATTATTGTGAAAAGTGTTGTTTCCCTGATTTCATTCTTAGTACATTTATATATAGGAAGGCTACTAATTTTTGTGAGTTAACTTTGTATCCAGCTACTCTGCTGAAAGAGTTTATTAGCTAGAGAAGTTTCCCAGTGGAATTTTTAGGGTCACTTATATATTTTCATTTTTTTAAATGAGAAATTTTCTCATCAGCAAATAAAGATACTTTGACTGCTTTTCCTATGTATATCTCTTGGATCTCCTTCATCTTTCTTATTGCTCTAGCTAAGACAGAAAGTACTATATTGGTTGGTATGAAGAAAGTGGACAACTTTGTCTTATGTCTGATTTTAGTGGAACTGCTTTGAGTCTTTCTCCACTTAAGTTGCTGTTGGCTATGGCTTTGCTATAAACTGTCTTTATTATGTTAAAGTATGTCTCTTGTATCCCCAATCTCTCAAAGATTTTTACTATAAAGTATTAGATTTTTGTCAAAGGCCTTTTCTTCATCTAATCTAACCATATGAGATACTCATATGGTTTTTGTCTTTCAGTTTTTTTTATATGGTAGATTGCATTTATTGATTCATGTATGTTGAACCATCCCTGCCTCTCTGGGATGAAGCCTATTTGATTATGATGGGTGATCTTTTTTATGTGTGTGTGTGTTTTTTAACTTGGTTTGTAAGTTTTGTATTTAGAGTTTTGGCATCCATGTTCATAATAGAAATTTGTCTGTAATTATCTTTCTTTGTTGGGTCTTCATGTTGTTTGGGTATCAGGGTAACAGTGGCCTCATAAAATGAATTGGGCAATGTTCTTTTTATTTGTATTCTGTGGAATAATTTGAGGCATATTGGCACTAACTATTCTGAAAGTTTGGTAGAACGCTACACTAAAACCACCTTGTCCTAGTACTTTTAAATACTGCTTCTATTTCACTTGGGGCTAAAGGCCTGGTTAAATTTCTAATCTGATCTTGATTTACTTTTTAATTGTCTTGGCTTGTAAGTTTGTACATGGATCTGCTCCTTTCTTCCTACTTGGAACAAGGGCGGGAGTTAGCTGCTTTGTAAGTACAGGACAGGCCCAGTCTAACATGGCTTTGTGCTAAGAGAGAGGGCTGGGGATACTGCTCAGTGTCTGAGTATTTGCCTAGAGTGTACGAGGCTTTGGGCTCATCTCCAGCCTGGAAGAAAGTGAGGTGGTAGGGGAGAAAGAGCAAGGGGGTTGTAAATGAGAGGTAATCCTTTCTTATGCCATGGAACTATTTTAAAAGTCCTGGGCATCTTCTCACGGGATTCTAGTTCTATTGGAAGAAACAGCGACAACAAAACCAATTTTTCAAAGCCTTTTTCATTATTTTAAAATCACTCTTTCCCTTGTTTCAGTAACCAGATGCTAAATGTGATTTCTAAGTGGTGAGAGTGTGTACTTTGCAAAAATAAACTAGACAGGTCCATTTTTCCTCTAACATAAACTACAGACAGCAGAACAAAACCAATCTTCTTGGCTGTCAGCGAAAAGTAAAATATAAAAGGAAATCTTAAAGAAGATGGAGAAGGATAAATGCTAGGTTGAGAGATATTTGGGAGTAGAGTCTGCTTTATTCTCAGCTGTTTCTCTGGTGCCCTACCCAAAGTGAGACACACTGAGATATGATCCCACTCACTGGTCACTGGTCCAGTATCAGTACTGAAAACTCACATCCCCAGAAATGGAAATGATGGACTTACTGAAGGAATTCAGTTCATTCTGTGGATGGATGAACAAAGCTGGAAGGGTCTGCAAGGTTATGCCACAGCAATCTCATGAATTAACTGCCTAGGTGTATATGTTAATGAAATAAAGTCCCATTTGTAGAAAACAAAAAAGTTGGAAGAGGAAGCTGACACTTTGGAACCCCAATCCCATCGTATCTTTAAGATGTATGATTAGGGTTAGGGTTATTTTGTAGCAAATCTATTAAAAATACAGAGTCAATGGGTGGATGGGATATACGCTGATAATTGGAACTTTCTTTATACAATAGTTTCCACAAATGCTAAGATACTCTCAGCCTTTTGCAGATGGGCATGAATAAAGTCTGTCTTAATTAGGGTTTTACTGCTGTGAAGAGACAGTATGAACACAACAACAGGACAAAAAAAGGAAACATTTAATTGAGACTGGCTCACAATTTCATGGATTTAGTCCATAATCATCATGGTGAGAAGCATGGCAATACGTAGGCAGATATGGTGCTGGAGAAGGAGCTGAGAGGTCTACATCTTGATCCTGCAGGCAACAGGAACTGAACTGTCTACCACATTGGGCATAGCTTGAGCATACATGAGATCTCAAAGCCTGCCTCAACAGTGACACAGTGCTTCCAACAAGGCCACATTACTCAAAGAAGGCCACACCTTCTAATAGACCCACTCCTTACAGGCCAAGATTCAAACACATGAGTTCAGGGGAGCCATACCTATTCAAACCACCACAAGGTGCATGCATGAGATGAAACGCTACTCAGGCCCACAGGTGGACTCTTGTTTTCCGTAGCAGTGACATTAAGTACTATTTCAGTCAAACCATCTAGGGTCTGAGAGATGCTGGCCAGGATGGCTAGGCAGAGACCCACAGCACTTGACGAGTAGCTGGAGAACTTGGGAATGCTCAAAGAAGAAGAGCAAGAAACCCAGGGAGACAGAAGAATGCTATTTGGATTCTTGGAGGAACCTCTTAGGTTAAGAGTCTCTGTGTGTATTAGGCCTGGTTTTCAATCACTACTCTAAGCAAATGAATACATCTCTTAGGTTCATACAGTGGATGAGTCCTTGTGTGGGGCCGGTGATGGGGGGGTCAGAGGCTAACATGGTGTCACCAGACTAAAATCAATATAAGACAGGTTTGTGACCTTTCTGGGTGGTCCAGGAGAGAACCTTTCTTGATTTATTTCCCACCTGTTTTCTAGAAGCTGCTCCCATCTGCAGCTCATGCCCTGACGATCTTCAAAGCTAACGATGCAGCATTTCTCTGACCCTAACGCTTCTCATTCCTGTTTTGTCGTTACCCTCTTCTGCCTTTCCCCTGCGTATTTAAAGGACCCTTGAAGTTACAATGAGCCCAATTAAGTAGCTCAGGTTAATACCTGCTGAGTAGCAATCGTGACTCTGAGGATGCTGAAGTTGCAACCATGTTAAAGATCCCGAAGACTCTGACCTGGGCTTGAGGCACTGTGGTAGTGGGGAGATGCAGTGTTCTTAGAGGTCTAAAGTCAAACTTATCTTGGGCATTGTCTTTTCAACAACCAACCATTTTCTATCTCTGTCTTAAAAGGCTCGTGATACAACTCCCAGACAGTGGCACTGAGTTTGGTAACATCTGTAGCCCCAGCCAACCCTAAAGCTGGGAACGCAGAAACATATGAAACCTGAAAGAAAAGATCTCCCTGCTTTGGTGTGGCTCCCCAAAGCAACACCTCCACTGCTGTGCTTGTTAAGTATAAAGATTTATGACTTCCTTTGTTCCGTGACTACAGAGGTTCATGCAACAACTTTCCACGGTAGAGGCTGTCATTCAGAACAATGGGAATCTGTGTCTCAGCCACAGTCACTTGTGTGGCTCAGGGAAAAAATTTTTTTTCGTATTTACTTTGAAGTAGATCTGTCACTCTATGTCAAATGAATCTGAAGTTCATTGAAAACCTTAGTCCCTCCTTGCTATGTAAAATATGTTCATATGCCTTGAAAATTAGAAAGTGGTAAATATTATTGCAAATCAACTTCAATATTTTGAGTGAGCTATTTTAGTAAGTAGAAAATTGTCTATCTCTACAGGTCCTAGAGCATAGACTTGATTAGCAAGAAAACTCTAGAATTGTGCAAGCATTACTGTAACCATTCACCATATGTAATCATTTGAATTTTAAGTTTTATTAATTGATCATTTCAAGGGCCTAGAAGCCACCCAGGGTTGGTCGCTACTCAACCAGACAGTGCAGAAACCAAATAGTTGTGTTACTGGCAAGTCCAGTGGACAGCATGTCAGTTCTGCTGACTTATCTGCTTATACATTGAAATATTATGCAAGCATTAGATGAAATTCTATGGAATTCTGGGAAATCTTCTGTGGGTTCTTTATTTTGAAAATTGTTTTTCTAGGAGGTAGCAGGATTGCTCAGAGGTTAAGAGTTATTGTTGTTCTTCCAGAGGACATGAATTTGGATTCCAGTACCATCATTGGGCATCTCATAGACACCTTAACTCTAGCTTCCTGGGACCTGATGCCCTCTTTTGGCCTTCATATGAATATGCATACATGTGTGCATACATACATGCATACACACATATAAGTAAAAATAAAATAAACCTTTAAAATTGATTTTAAGCTTGATTGTAATATCAGAGTAAATTTGGTTATATTAATCTTTAGTTTTTCATTTCTCCATTTGCTTTATTGTGAATGCAAAATATGATTCATAGAGAACTAAACTATATTGTATTGTTGTTGTACTTAATTTGAAGGAAAAAGGCACTCCAAAACAGGAGCAAGGAAAAACAAATGCAAACTAAAGTAATGAATACTGGAGGTCAGTGGTCACCTTCCTAATGTATATAATGAAATACATAGAAGCATGAATGCACTTACTCAGAGAAAGACTATTGCTATGTAGCAAATTATGCAGAAATGTGGTTCAGACAGGCCCTGACGCCGGGTGGGCTGACTCAGGATGTTTCAACTTCATCATGGTATACACATGATTATGCATTCAGGAATAATGAGGTTCCAGTTTTGAATTTGATTTCTTCTGAGGACATGTGGCATAATACTCTCATGATGCTGGGTAGCAGCAGGGGTCTCAGCTTCCAGTCCTCTCCATAATCACAAGGGGAAACATGTTTTTTATACTGTGCTGTTTAGCTATTTATCAATAGATTAGTTGTCTTAAATGAATTTTTTATTTACTATATTTTTAATTTATAATGTGTTTATGTGAATGAAATCACCTTGCAAGATGTGGTCCATCTGTTACCTAATCAACTGGTGATTTTGTGTGTCAGCAAGTCAGGAAGGATGCAGGTGAGTAGCTCCCACTTTGAGTGCCACATTCAGGCTGATGTTGTAGTTAGCTGCAGTCTCTATGTCTGGAGAGTCGAGATGGCGTATGTATCCGGCTGCGGATTCTGACTGTTGAGTCTTAGCACCGGTATCTGCGATCTCCTGTACAGTCTCAATCGAACAGGATTTCTTGTGTGGTGACCTCTTTCCTTTGAAGCATGGACCCCATGACTCCGTGGCATTTGACAAACTAGCCTGGTAAAAATTACCCACAGTTACTCCCACTAAGTCTGTTTGGCACAGAGTTACTAAGGAATCGTTGAGTACAGCAAACTCAAGGAAAGGGTGTGGAACTTACAGAAGGTGGCCTATCAGGCTAGTTCCAGGAATGTTTTAAGATACCATGACCACCAATAAGTAGACTGAACTCAGGCATTCTGATTCCTTTGCTCACACTATAGAACACATATCACAGTTTTGTTTGTTTGTTTAGAAAAAGCAAAGCTATAGCTCTGCACATTCTTTATTCATTATTAAGAAAAAGTAAAATAAAGTAGAGATTTAAACTACATATTAAAGTGTTGGCCAAGTAGTCCTTACCAGATCTATACTGGTGACCAGAATCGGTGACAGCACACTTATAAAGAAGCCCAGGTACACATGACCTCTAGCTCAGTCTTTGCATGCTCGGACTTTCTTCTCTCTGCCCCTAAAAGTGTCATCTCCATTTTCAGGATTGTCTTAGCTCCAAGTGATCTGTGGCTCACACTAAAAAATGCAGTCCCTTCCTGAACTTTCTGTTGAACATTTACTCTTCAATCATGCAAACTGAATGTCATACCTTGCATTTTAATGAGAGTTGAAGGAGAAAATCTAAGAGTAAATTACTGAACATTGTTAAGAAGAATAGTGGAGAGATTTTAGAGTCACGTGATGCTGGACAACTTTCATCTTATATTATTCTTTTTATATAAAATAAAAACATTTTGGACTTTGATGTCTTTTTTGACCCAAATATTATAATTGCACGTGGGACACTTTTGTGTACATAGAAAAGCCATAATCCGCAAGGGCTTCCAGACGGTTCTAACGTTTCGCAGGCTCTCTCACACTAGCCTGCTGACTTGTGCCAGACAGAAATGGCTCAAATTCAAGTAGCCGCAGGGGTGCTTTCCCCGTGACTCATTTTTGATAAAGCAAGCTCTTAGTTACAGGGCAGCTCTGAAGTCTCTCCTATGCCTAATGAACAGCTACTTTGAGGTCCTAATAGTTCCTGCTATTTAGAACATGATAAGAGCATAATTTTCCCCATCAAATTGGATATCCATTTTTCTAATGTTCTTTCTACTTCGGATGAGAGGCCCCTTATCTGTCATTATTTTAATTTTGGAGACAAGGGAGTTAAGGTCTAATTCAATGTGCTTTTTCATTTAATGAGAGAAAAAAGACCTCAGTAAATTTCCTTTCATTTTTATAAATTAAATTTGAGTTATATGGTCATCTCTAAATAACACCCACACCATAAAGTTAGCTTTGTCCATAGCATGTGTCATGTACACAGGACATGTGAAAAATATTAAAATAGCTTATAAAACAGGCTTCTTTATTGTTTCCCAATATCCTCAGTTTTATTCAGCCCTCTTCCCTGCTTTGCCCTTCTATCTCCCTACCCACCCAAATCACCCCACACTGGTTTCCCCTTCCACTTTTCATAGCACCTGTGTCCTATCATCCTCTCTAGAACTGTGTTATATGCTTTAAATATATATATATATATATACATATATATATGTAAGCATACAGTTTAGCTAGAATGACTCCATATTTGTGTGTGTGGGGGGGTAATGTTCCTTTTAGAAGCCATAGATTATCAAACAAAATGCCCCGAGATGTGAGATGCCTCTCTTTTGAGTTGTTACTTTTTGTAGTCCAAGAGACTCCTAAAGCAATACAGGATAATCCCATTGTTCTTGGTTGTGTGCCAGAACTTTAGAGTAATTTGCTGTTGTAGACAACACACACTGTGGTTACAGGACGGGTCACAAATGGCCCTGACCTGGAAGCACAGGCTAGTTTTCATAGTATTAGAAGGTGCTATGCAGGCTGCTGAGGCAGAAAAGTTATCAGTGGTTCTACCCAGTTGCAAATCCTGTAAATTGTAATAATGACTGGCCGGCCCACTTAGGTATGCCCAATGGTCAATAGTGGCGTGAATATCTTGGAACTAATGTCAATAAACGGCTGTCTTGTAATTCAGCCCTGCTTAGTGGAAGGGAAATTGTGCTTGGGACTCTAAACCTAGCCAAGAACATATGACTGGAGAGGTCAGGAACAATAGAGGAGAACCCACTACTCTCATTTTTCTGAAATAATAGTGAATCTAACTACCTTCTGATTCCTTATCCTTACACCAATAGGTTAGTGTAGTTCTTCTCCCTTTCAAGGAAGCTTCTTTTTGCAGTGAGTAGTCATTACATCAGAACTGAAACCAATAAAGTGCAGAGAATCAGTGATCATGGAGTGCTCAGCCAAATGGGATTTCCCTATCATGTCTGCTCCTCAAACCTCAGACAATATCCTAGAAGAGGAGATATGAAGGGTATACATTGAGAAGGACTTCAGAGAAACTATCTTTCAGACATGACCCAACTATTGCATGCATGAATAACAGCAGCTGTGGTTGTTTGCGCCAGACTGCACAAGATCAAGCCAGTCCTCATTCTAGACTGGAGGTGAGAAGGACTCATGTGACGCTACGTCTAACTGAACAGCTATTGGCCATTGTTGGCTGCTGTGGGAGAGAGGGTCAGTTTTCTTCAGGAGTGCAGCCCTCCAGTGGCCACCCACGCTCTGGTGGATGCCCCGACATCCATGCACCCACAGGCAGCACTAATTAGATTCAGTGAGTTTAAAAGAGAGAGAGAGAAGAGGAGATGAGTTTGGGAGGTGACATGGTGGGAATGGAACCCAGAATGAGTTGGAGGGGATAAAAGGGGTAGATACGATAAAAATATATGTTTTATATATGGAACCACCAAAGGATAAATAAAAATCAAAGTGCCTAATGATAAAAGAGAGCCATAATCAGCTCTTATTTAGCTCTTGTGGGGACAGTTTGAACTATGCACAACTCACTCAAATATCTGCAAGGCAAGCAACAAATAACGAGGCCGCAGTTTTCTTTCAGACCTGCCTGACTCCAGTCTAAGGTTGTATCAAGAAAATATCCTTCTAAAGTTCACACTGGAGATAACATTACCAATTAGGGTGGCACTAAAGGTTGATTTGTGAACTACTTATTATATTTCAGAAGCACTGGTAGCTTGGCCAGTTGTCAAAGCATTGAATTACTCTTTAATCAAAGGTAACAGAATACCTTCTCTTTGATCTGTGTTTTGATCATTAATTTTAAATATGTGCCCAGTTGACATTGGTGCTGTCGGTGACTGAAACCGGATGCCCTGTATGTAGAGGGTATGGGAAGGACCAGAAACCTAAGCATGACAATCACTAACAGATTCATGGCAGCCTTAGATTCTTCTATGAAAAAACTGATTTTCTTTGTGCATTCTGCAGAGAGAAAATGTACTTCATGGGCTAAACATCAAAGTCTCTTTGGAATGCAGTTTGGCCACTCTTTCACATGTTAAGCACAGGGTTACCATATGACCCAAGGTCCATTCCTAGATGTACACCAGAAAAAAATGGAAATGTGGGCCACATAACAATTACATGCAAATGTGCTAAGCAGCATTAATTGTAATAGAGCAACGAACCTCAGTCCATCAACTGATAAATGTCCATAGCCTGCAATATTATCAATCAACAAAAGGAACAAAATATGATAATATTAATGTGTTATAGTACATGTACACATTTACTAATTAGCTTAGGCTATCATGATAAAGTATTAGAAAGCAGATGGCTTAAACAATCAAGGTATTTTTCTCATAGTTCTAAAGGCAGGGAATCTGAGCTCCAAGTATCACTTGCATTGATTTGTTCTAAGCCTTCCTCCTTGGTCTGTGGAAGGCCATCTTTCCCTCATCTTTTACACAGTGTTCTTGAGTGCATATGTCCTGGTGTCTTTTTATAAAAGCACCGGCCCTATTGGATCAAGGCTTTCCCAAATAATGCCGGTCTTTTAACCCAGCCACATTTCAAGATATTGGAGAGCTAGGACAGCAACATGCCCCGTCTTTCTGGGAAACAACTCAGTCCATAATAAGACACTACAACCTGAAAATGACCCAGAATCATTGTTAGATTAGAAAAGTCAACTTAAAAGATTTTGTCATATATATTCATTTGGGCGAAATTCAAGAATATGCACATGTATAGAGGCAAAAACCAGGATAGTAATTTCCCATATCTAGGGAAACAAAATCCAGAGGGAGGATGGGAGGATACAAAGTCTTTACAGCTGTTGACTGGCATGATTTGCTTTTGGGGGGATATAGCAAATTTTAAAAATAAGATTTCACGAATGTTATGCAGCACGATAGTTATACTAGATGTCACTGAATTATACATTGTAAATGGGCACAGTTTGGGGGATTTGGATTTGAACATCTTAGGAAAGCTGTTAAAAATTACATGTGCAACCAATGCAACACACATTCCCACAAGCTTCTCTTTTTGTGTCCCCCTTTTACTCATTGACAGTGTACTCTAAATTACTTTAGTGTCTCTCTTAAGGCTTAAATCAGATAATTTAGTATTTGTCTTTCCTCCTTGCAATGGCATCTAAGCTTACATGATTGTAGAAATTATTGTGAAGAAAAATCATGGTCTTCTCTTGGTGTGCTCATGCAAACAAATCCTAAGACCTACACTGAGCCATCAAGTCCTTGGCTGTAGCTATCACTCCAGTGCAACACATTTGTTCCCAGTCCTTTGCATCCTTTATTCATTCCTAGCTGCCTCTCCTCACTCCAGAGCAAGGCTTGGCAGACAGGCTAGCTACCCGCTCAGTGGTCTTTTCTTAGGGTACATGGAAGAGCCTGTCTCCAACTTTCTACTCCCAACATTCTTGTATCCCTGGCTCAGGGAGCTTCAGCAGAATGGAATGTTTAAGTCCCAGTCCGAGAGATAGACTCAGCTTCCTCAGTTCTCACAGCCCCCGATGTTTATCCATTCTATTGCCATTTTGACTTTTGGCTAAACACAGGCTATGGGGTAAGAGCAGTTAGCAGAGTATTTTCATAAATCTTAGTAGCGTCTACTTTAATTGTTTAAAAGATGGATTTGCCCTTTCATGGGTTGGGATGGGAAGAGTTATGTGAATAAGAGTGAAGGCAAGGATGGCATACAAGTATCCATTGAATATCTTTCCCCATACACCTGGCCCAAGGTTTCTGAATTCATTGTCTCAAATACGATGTTTCTGTTTTCATATATAGCAAACCATAGTGGAGCAAGATCACACAGTCACAGTGACATCCTACCATACTAATCAAATTCCTTATACTAGGCATGTTGGTTGGATGAATTGTGTGCATTTGTATATAATGGAATATCAAATAACCACTAAAATTCACTGTGTGTAACAATATTGAATTATATGTAGAGTAGATCTCAATTTTGTAGAAAATGTATGTTATATTCAATTTAAAAAAGATATAAACACCCATTAATAAACTCAGTGATTATCTCTACGTGGTAAGATTATACATGGTTTTAATTTTATTTTGCTTCCATTGTTAGAACTTTCAGACTATTTTAATGAACATGCATTACTTATATATTTTTAGGAAAACAGAAAATTGTGATAAATGAACTAGATTGAAGGAGCTCCTTTTTTCTGGTGATCCTGTATGAAGTAAGCTCCATCCTTGGGATTGATTCGGGAGTCTCCTGGAATTGGTCCTGATAGAGCATGGGCAGCAGATGAAGGAAGGTCTCTGAATAGGAAGTAAATCTCCATTGCTCCATTATTATGAGTGCTAAGCAAAACACACACACACACACACACACACACACACGTATATATATATTGGCTGTACTGAGTTGAGTCTTAAACACTGTATTAGTTGGGGTTCTGTAGAGAAGCAGAACTGATAGACTGAATCTTTCATGTATATGCATGTATGTATGTACATACAGGATTTATTAGAATAGTTTATAAGTTGTGGTTATGAGTTTTGACTACTCCAACAATGGCTGTCTCCTGATGGAAAGTCCAAGAGCCCAGTAGTTGTTCAGTTTATGAGGCTGGATGTGTCAGCTTGTCTTCAGTATAGTCCTGAATCCCAAAGAAGTAGGCTCTAATACCAGTGAAGAAATGAACTTGCCAACCAGCATGAGGGCAAGCAGGCAAAGAGCAAATGCTTCCTTCTTCCATGGCTGGAAATACTATATAGACTTCCAGCAGAAGGCCCAGACTAGATCTGGATTAAAGGTGTGTCTTTCTACCTCAAAGATCCAGATTAGAAGTAGATTTTCCCCTTCAAATTAAGCAGAAATTCCTCACAGGTGTGCCCTCCATTTTGGGATTTTATTTAATTCCAGATATAGTCAATTTGACAACCAAGAATAGCCATCACAAATATCATTTGTAAATACTTTCCAAACATACCTAAAACTTTGGCATTGGAAGACAAAGACTACAAAATTTCCGAAGTAGATCACTAGTGATAAATTATAGGGAATGAGATAATTCCAAACTTCATGGCCTCAGGCACTCTGTAACACAGAAGTTTCAGCTGTACATGTCACAAAGTAAATGCCTTTCTTTTACCATCAGTTTAGATAAGGCTTTAAAGTCTATAAATGCTGCATCATTTCTAAGTGGGATGGATAATTTCTACACTATTGTGAAATTAAATGAAAATTACATGAACAATTTAATGACTATCGACTCCTTTCTCCTTTTAGTATCCACTCTGCAAAGCCATACTTCTGTATGTTTTTCAGAAACCCAATTTTTCAAAGTAACTGAATTTACAACATACTCTCATTAATACAGTATTAATCCTCATACTGTCTGTGCTTTAGAGAGCCAGTGAGTAAGTTACTCTATACATTTCGCCTTTATAATTACAAGGGTGTTAGTTGACCAGATGGCCAATCTATCTTTATAACCATCATCATTCTATGTTATGTTTCATTTTCATATAAGGTCTTCTTATCCCTGTGATGAAGGTAGAGCATTTGTGGAAGGCAATAAAGAAATGTTTCTAATGGTGGCAACACTTTAAGTTAAAACATGGATTTGGAGATCAAACATAATTCTATGGCATCCTATCTGTGACTGCCTTCATTCATTTCTTTGATTCCTATACCCCATTTCTTGTGCTTTGCTAAGAAAACCATATTAAAATAACAGAGAGACTATTTTTTATCTTCTAAGCTTTGTGAACTCAAGAGGAAGGTTCATTACATAGAAGATACAACAAAGGGAAAAAATATCCATTTGAGAAATGAAAAAACAGTTGCTTATTGTAGGCTAGCCATCATATAACTCTGTTCTGCCTCACAGACATGGTGACTTTCTGGAGCCATGAGATTAAGTAAAGGGACAAAGAATAAAGAATCCCTGCAGACTATCTGAAGCGTAGAGATCAAAAAGACTTTATTCTGTGAAAAACAAAAACATGTAACAAATATTCTACTAGGTATCTTAAAAATGAATCAGTATATTCAATGTTAAGAATCAGCAAGAAGACCTCACACTAAATATAACATAGACTAATGGCCATAACTACTCTGCTATAATCAGTGCTGTTGGTTTATCTGTTTTGCAGGATTTGTAGCTTACATGTTTCTGTGTTGCTATGGTTATCCCAGAGTCTTCCTTTGGTTGGTTCACAATGAATATTTTAAAGACTTGGTACTTGATACTCTTACTATTCCCACCCCCTGCTCTATGATATAAAGCTAGTATCTGTAGGTTTTTCTCTCCATTTTGGTTATTTATGAGCATATGAGCTCACAGCCTGAAAGGAGTCTTATTGTAGGTTGTAGGTAAGTCAGAATTTCAATGCTGATAGCAATGGGCCCCACAGTAATAAATTTCACCTGTGGAGTTAGAGATGCTGCCCTTTGATTCTCTCTCTCTCTCTCTCTCTCTCTCTCTCTCTCTCTCTCTCTCTCTCTCTCTCCCTCTCCCTCTCTCTCTCTCTCTCTGATGCCTCTATCTTCTCCAGTGGGGCCCTCCCACACTTCTCTTCTTCTGTCCTAGACCAGGAACCTATGATATCATCTCTCATTTATAAGGATAGAAGGTCCTATTCCCATAAATTGAGAGAAGACAAAAATCTCAAGCTTGTGTCTAACAGTGAGATACACAGGAAGGCAGTATTCAATACACGGGAACAGACAGCAGATTAGGCATTACCTGTCATCATAGCAGACAAGGAAGAAAACATAGGAAGTTCTAGCTACTTTTAAGCCCAATCCTAGAGGGACAGCCCTATGAGTCATTGCAACAACCAATATTCAGAGCAGAGAATAAACATCAAACACTAGGAAAGGAGTTTATGGTCCCTGTGCAGTTGTCCTGTTTCAGTTGACAAGAGAATATTCCATACGATTTCCTTGTAGATGCTCTTGTGCCTAGGATATAAACGACCTCTCTGGTTTGAAAAGGAAAGTTCTGTCAAGGGCATGTTGATCCAAGGAAGCTATAAGTCTTGTTACCTAAAAGGAATGTTTGAGAGATTGTTTGTAGGGGTAACAAAATGCATTTGAACTCTCCTGAATTAACTTTAACACTGATTAAAGTCTACTAACAAGCAAGCTTGGATGAACTTTCATCATCACAAATCCCCCAACACCTACTGCAGAACTAATTGTTCCAGCACACAGCAGGGGCCGGGCAAAATACACATGCTAAAAAAAACTCACAAACAAACAAAAAACCCAAAACAAACAAGCAACAACAACAACAAAATCGTTGGATTGCAAATGACCATTTTAGCAATCTTAACAATATTGAGAGACAACATAGTGAGTAAGGAATGCTATAAACAGTTTCTAGATTTCCCAAGTAGACTCCTTTGGAACTTTGATTTGTGTGTGTTTTTTATCTGTCCAGAGCTCTGTATTAGCTGCTCTACAGTTCTTATCAACTGGGTAGCCCCAACATCTGGAACATATTTAAAGCATTCATTTAGTTTTATAACAACCCATTGGTAAGGTGAAGGAAAGGAAATACTACTCAAATGGTTACTTTCTGCAAATAGAAACTGTATGAGTAGCATTAAAAAATAAACCCTGATCTTGAATGTTATTCCTTTCAGTTTCTTTTCACTATTGTGGTTAATAATAATGCCCCCCCCCAGGTGCATATATTTGACTGCTTAGTCATCAGGGAGTAACACTATTTGAGAAGGATTAGAAGGCCTAAGAGGTATGACCTTATTGGTAGAGGTGTCACTGGGGGTGGCTTTTGAGGTTTCCAAAGCCCATACTAGACCCAATGCCTCTCTCTGCCTATGGATCAGGGTGTAGCTCTCCAGTACTGTGTTGATGATAATGGACTAGGCCTCTGAAACTGTAAGCAAGGCATGAATCAAATGCTTTCTTTTATAAGAGTTGCCTTGGTCATAACATCTCTTCACAGCAATAGAACAGTAACTAAGATAAATATTGTTCTGATTAGTTTTTGTTGTTAATTTGATACAGCAGGATCAACTGGAAAGAATGGGCCTCAGTTGAAGAATTATCTAGATCAGACTGATCTGTGGCCCTCTATGTGTGAACGACTGTCTTGACTGGTGATTGATGTGTGAGGTCCCAGCCCACTGTGGGTAGCAGGGTAATTGGACTGTAGAAGAATGCTAGCTTAGGATGGGCCAGAGAGTGATCCAGTCAGCAGTGTTTCTCCATGGTTTCAGATCCAGATGCTGGCATTATTTCTTCTGACCCTACTTCTCTGGATGGTTTCTCACCTGGAATTGTAAACTGAAATAAACCCTTTCCTACCCATATTGCTTTTGATCGTGGTATTTATCAGAGCAACATATGTTGTAGCCTCCTAGGTTTCCTAGTGGCTGTACCCAGCAGGACTGTGTAAGAGGTTGATTGGACCATGGGCCTAAGTACCAGGTGTCTACACTTGTAAGGGTCTACACTTGACTGTAACTAGCAAGGGGGAGGTCTTTTTCCCCACCCCTTGGCATTGTTATAAATACATCTTTAGAATAAAGTTCTGGGCCGGTGGATAAGGATCCAGGCCCACCCGAGTCTATCCTGTGTTTTCTCTCTGTTTCTCTCCCCCTCTATTTCTAACTAAGTCTCTTATCCCTCATTCCTCAAGAGTCCCTGGGCTAAATGATGGTGGGGCTGGTCCACCACAAACATAAAGCAAACTAGGGCAGTTATTAGCAGTTTCTAACTCTAAGACCAAGGATTCAAGTCTGCAAAAAAGTAGAAGTCCATTCTAACCTTGGGCTCTGATATTAACCAGCAGCTTGGAGAGATAGGAAGTTCCTCCCAGGTCTCCTTCCCAGGCATTCCCTTACCACTGCCCTATTTTTTTAATTGCACTCAATAACACTTGCTGAGGTATTTTCTATTACATTGTTGTTACTTTCCCCTTAAAACATGTCTCAAATTTTAGTGTATAAAAGAATACTTAAGGAGCTTGCTAAAAATGTACATTTCCCAAGCTCTATTCCTGGAGATTCTGACTTGGAGGAGGTTGGTCAGCGTCCAAGCGTCCATACTGAAAACAAGAAGGTGGGTGTGTATTGGACCACCTCTGAGCAGCTCTGCTCTGGATAAGTGGCACATGCACAGGAGAGCAGGTACCCAGTATGTAGTTGCCTCCAGCTAGTTTCCCTAACATCTGCTAGGTCCTGTGATTCAGCCTTTTAGAGATGATTTCAGCACAGACTTTCCCAGAGATGCTGTGATCAAACTTTAGTCATAGGCATGATGCCTCCTGTTTCTTGCTATAAATTTAATAACTTCTACAATTTCCCTTGTAAGAAAACAAAATAGACAGAAATAATAAATAGTTACAGTTAGATATTATTCTCAACTTAGTCATACCAAGAACTATGAGTTATCATTTCGATGAAGATGAATGGATCTTCAGAACTTTCAAGTACATTTCCTGTGAGTAATTTTTGCCACCCCCACAATGATGCCAACTTACTTTAAATATGTTGCCAGTACATAACCAATGAGGGGTCTGCCTCCATAGCCTTTCTCAAAAGAATTGATGGCATTTTAATTTTATTTCATTATTGTCAGGTATATCCATTGGTGTTGGGGAAGGGGACTGTTAAAATTTACCAAAATGCACCCGCCTTTGAAGGAATTACCCAGAGAAGGCCAAAATGGGGAGAGGAGATAATGTCACACTTCTTTTCAAATAAGAATGAAAAGTTATTTCCTGAGGAAGACAAATTCTGAGGCTTCAGGGCAGCCATGACATGTCACTCAGCTTTTACTATAGACTAAAGACAGAGCAGCTTCCTCTGCTTTTTCAATATCTTTTGAAGACCTGCAATTGTCTTGTGTGAATGGATGTTAAAACCTGTTTAGAGAATTAAAAGTAGTTGACATGTCCCTGAATCCTTACAAACACAAAAGGTTCCTAAGAAGATGGCATCTGATTTAGGAAAGAAATCTCAGAAGGTAGAGATTTAGGAAAGAAATCAGATTTAAAGGGTAGAGATTTTAGTTTGGGTACCAGAAACCAACTTCCTAGGCTGTCAAAGATTTAAATTGACGTTCTGTTCAACATAGGTGGTTAAGAATATTGGCTGTGAGTCAGACTCCTAAGAATTTAATATCTCCTCTGCTACATCTGACTGGTAAACTTGAGGAAATTGTTCTCTCTAAGCTTCAATGTCCTTATTTGAAAATGGGAATAACAACAATACATTTTGTACTGAAGAAAAAATGTCACCAAGTGGGAGAACAGAGACTCCATGAACATAATGGTTGAACAAACAGATGTTCTCCCAATTACAAGGACATTAAAACAGCTGTAACTATACAAACGTGACTCACTTTTGAGTGTATGAAGCTTTCCCCGACCACTGTTTTCCCTTCAGCTTGCCAAAAAAGAACCATGATTGTTGGTTCAAAGTTATCATTTCCCTAAAAAGGAGACTCTGCTTCTCCACATATTAAGGAAATGGGACAAGGAGTTGGGGGAAATGAATCAGTGGAGAGAATTCAGCAATGAGATTTCTGTAGAAATTAGAGAGTTGGTCTGGGAACATAAGACACAATAGGAAGGTTTTGCTTTTTTCTATGTGGTTTATGTGAAATATAAGTGAAAGATTTCAGGTATTTTAAAATTATGTTTGGCATCTGGGCTGAGTGCTCTTGGCCATAATACAACTCTTGAGCTAAAGCCATGTAGCATTTATAACAGGAGTTTTAAAACTTGTGATACAAAGACTCAAATCCTAAGAAATGACCAAATCTACCTTAAAAGCCTTTTATGTCCTAAATCCCACCCTCGGATGAAGAATAATGGGTAGAGATGTATCTTTCTACCTTCCTAATTCACAAGATGCTTTTCAAGGGTATCAAAGCCCACAACCTGTGGTTAGGATGCTCATTCTTTCTCTTTGGGCTGTGGAAGTCTGCTCCAATCTGGAGTCTACATGAAGAAAAATATAAAATAACGAATAACCCTTCACAAGTACCACTGGATCGACCTAAAACCAGACTTTGTTGGTTAACAACTTCTGACCAGCATTCTGGTCATTAAGGGGTGATCAAAACTGACCTACAGAAAAAGGGTAAGACTTGGAGGAAAGGTGGTCAATTCAAATGGGTAAGATACTTAATATTCTTACACTAGGAAATTTATCATCAGGGAATCTTAGTGAGAACCAGGACCAGGATAGTGGCTTTGCTGGAGATGCTTAGTGGCACAGAATCATACTGCTCTCTGTCTCCCCCTGCTGTTAAGCAGCATCCTTTCCCTAAAGCTTAGTAGTTTTAGATGCTGAAACCATGGGTTTCAAAATGTAGCATCTCATGAAAAGATGGTTTAACATAAGATGTCTAGTAAAGTACTATCCCGTATTTTGTGGATTTGTCGGGTTGATAGAATGGCAACTTTTCTGAATAGCTAAATGCTCAAAGTCACAAGAAGAAAGATGTGTTATAGAACCAATGTCAAACCAAATAGGAAATGTACAGCTAGGACAGGAAGTCTAGCCACAGTGAAGGTGTTTCTTATCCTTTACTAGGTTGGGCTAGGCTTGTTAGACTAATTTTTTTCTGTGACAATATATTTTATCTGCCAAATCATAAACTGAAATTTAAAGTGGGAATTATATCTATATTTAATTAAAATGATAACAGGTGACAAAGTATTAAAGTTACAAAAGAAAATTAAAAAGTATGAAAAAAAGATCCAAAAGTACAATGTTATTGTACTTTTAAAAAGTAATAAAAAATAAAGATCAACATTTTAAATTATTGAAAATAAGTAAAACTTAAATGAGAAAGAGAAAGAAAACTAAAGACAAATACTGAATTTAGAAAGATTGGGATTAAGAAAAGAAAATGAGAAACTGGATTAGAAGAAATCAAAAGGTTGTAAAATAGTTAAAAACCAGAAATGATAAGCCTTAAGAACATCATGAAAGTACTAGGTAATAAAAGTGAGGCATTTAAAATTCATGGACTTAAGAAGTTACAAAAGAACATGTAAAGATAAAAAAAATTGTAGCAACGATGGAAAAAAGTCAAATCCAATAATTTTATCACAGCAACAGGAAAAGAAACTACAGCCTACTATTATTTCACGATACCTTTCATTCAGCTCTTTCCAGGGATGGTGCTTCTCTTCTTTGGTTTCTCAAGACCTTATTTCTCAAGAAATCCTTCTTTTCAAAAGAAAACTAGAACCATCGTGCCAACAGCTTTAAGGGTGCCCCTGTATTTCTTTAGTATGCTATCCATTCAGATTGATTTCTCTAGAGAAACGGCACCAATTGAAAAGAAAATGGGGGTTTATGAGATTGGCTTCCACTATATGTCTGAGTAGTCCAACAACGGCTGTCTTCACTTTGGAGAAGCTGAGAACCTGGTAGCTGCTCAGTCCCTAAGGCTGGATAACTCATCAGTTTCAACCTGGTACCGAAGGCTTGGAGGACACCTGGAGAGCCACTGGTCTTCAGTCCACATTGGGAGCCTGAAGAAGCTGGTTCCTGGTGTCGAAACAGGAAAGCAGCAGCAGCAGGGGCAGTGACCACAGGGGCGGCACAGGGTAAGCGAACTAGCCACCTAGATGCAAATGCCATGGGGTGAAAGCAAAGCTTTCCCCTGGGGACCTCCCGTTCTCTGGCTGCCATGGGAAGGTGCTGCACACATTTAGAGGAGTCTTCCCACTTAAAAGCAATGATCAAGTAAGTCCCTCCAATGCATGCTCAGAATCTTATCTCTTAGTTGATTCCAAATCCAGTCTAATAGTCAACCACGATTGGCCATTAGAATTTACTAATAAGAGTTGACTACCTACCTGTTCCTGTGGTACAAGTGTTCTTGGAGAATAAGAGGTAATATTCTAGAACAATGGGTCTCAATATTAATGTGCACTGTTCTTCAAAAGTATTTACATGATATTTTATCCCACATTAAATAATTCTGAATATCCAGCCATAGGTTCCCCATGGAGGATTTTTTTAATTAAAAAAACTTTTTTTGATTATTTGGGAATCTCACATCATGTACCCTGATCATATTCACCTCCTAGTCTTCCCATGTCCACCCCTCCTCTCCCCATGATACCTGCCCAAGGGGGGAAAAAAGTCCATTTTGTGTTGTCTATATATTCACTGGAGCATAAGCATGGTCAGATTCCTAGTGGCCAGTCCCCTAAGGGAGGATGAGTCTCTCTCAACCTGAATTCATACCAGAAGTCACTGCCTACATCACATTCCTTCCTGTGCTATGAGCAGGCAAAGAGTGGGGCCAGCTCTCCTGAGCACCAACTTTAAAATGGCTTCAGGCAGCAGCCCAGACCAAGGACCTCCTCATGGTGGTAACACAGGCTGTTAGGCATCAACAAGGTCCTTGACTGTATCAGGACCTCTGACCCACTCATGGCCCTCAGCGGCTGCACGGGCCACAAGCCTTGACATGGCCTCAGGTGGTTACACATGTCACCCACGTCAGCATGGCACCTGAGGCAGCAAAGCCTGAGGACATCGTCAAAGTGTCAGATAGCGGCACAGACTGCACACATCCACGTGGGTCTCAGGTTTCATCGAGGCCTGGGAAAGCAGCATGGACTACCGACACTAACATGACCTCCAGTAGCATCACGGGCCACAGTGGTCCTTTGAGGAGGGCCAATCCAGAAAGCGAACCTTTCCTCATTTCGGACTTCCCTTGTTGCCGAGAGCCAGGGAGAGCCTGTGGTCAGGTGGCTGGTTTGGGAGCTGGGTCTGCATTTGCTTAAGCCCTAGGCTATTGTACACCATCCAGACGGTCCGACGATGACAGCAAGTAGATCTCAGACTTCTCTCTCACCTGTCATCATGTCTCCAGTTCTGCCTTTCTCCATAGCGCTCAAGCCTCTATGATTTTCTGTCTTTCCCATCTCTCCATCACATATTTGTTCTTTGTAGCATCACCACCACCCCTTGCACTCATCCTATTCAATGCATGGGCCGGTGCTTAAGATCCTAACATTGAATAAATGTTGCAAACTTCACGTACACACATACAAAAAGGTCAACAATATCTTGAGCAGATAGGCAAGTAAATATTTCAAGTTTAGTGACATCTTACTGGTCCTATTCATCCTTCCAGACTGCATCTCAATTTTAATATTTGTTTTAGTTTCAGATTCTTAGTTTCATGTTGAAAACAGAGATATTTTATTTTTGGGGGGGGATCTGGAAGCTGCTGTAAGAAAGGGAGTTTTTGCATTTTTAAAAAATCATACATGTATACTGTATTTTATGTATCCTTAAATGTATACTGTATTTACATCATCATCCCCATTCCATCTCCTCCCACAACTCTCCTACCCCCTCTCAAATTCACAGCCTCTTTTAAAAAGTTATTATTATTATTATACACACACATTTATGTGTATATGAATAAATATATAAATACAACATACTGAATCTGTTTAGTTTAGTTTTATATATATATAAAACTCACCCCTTGGTATTGGATAACCAATCAGAGAGCTCATCCCTGGAGAAGACTAGTTCTCCCTCTCTCAGCTTGTAGCTCTTCATCTAGGGTTGGAGCCTTGTGAGAATTTCCCTCCATTCACGATTGCCTGTCAACTAGTGTTGTTATTGTTCAGGTCTTGTGTAGTCAACCATAACGCTAAGATTTCATTAGTGTCGCTTCTCTGGATATAGAAGACACTATCTGGCAGCAGAGGTCCAGGTTGCCTGGCTCTTATACTCTTTCTGCCTTCCCTTCTTTAATGTTGCCTGAGTCTTAGATGGAGGAGTTGCGCAAGAGATATATCAACTGGAGATAGACACTTCATGGCCATTTGTTCTCTGAATTTTGACAAGTAGTGGATTTCTGTAATGGTGTCCATCTGTTGCAAAAAGAAGCTTCTTTGATGGAAATGAGAGTTAGTTATCTGTGGGTACCAGGATAAGCATTTAGAATGCAGCTGGGAACTATGTTGCTATGGAAATGTAGCAGTTATGGGTTCTTCTCTAAGATCCATATCCTCACTGGACATGGATAATTGGCTAGCTTTACAGTACCGATATGATTTCCTTACTATGGATTTTTTTGTTTAACTCCCAATTAAACAGCTGCTGGTTACCACCAAGATAGAAGTGCACTATTGCCTTCTGGCCATAGCTTGGCTTCCTGATCATTGTGGTTCATGAGGTCTTTAGGACATCACAGAATGAGTCCAAAACTCCATCACAGTGTGTTCCACCCAGTGATTGCATGGGGATCTGCTTAACTATTGACTTTAATTTTTTTTAGCAGTATAAATAAAGGTTTTCAGTGGTAACTACACATCAGATTCACCTAGGAACTTTCTATCTCAGTGTTTGGGCACTTTGTCTCACTCATAGTGATTTTGGCTGCATTGGCTAGGAAGGACATGAACACTGATGCTTTTGAAAGAGCTTCCTACATAATTCTAATGTGCATCTGTAATTAAGAATTATTGTACTATAGGAATATCAACAAATTCTGCATCGTGTTCGAAATTATCCGGTACCAAGATGCCTGTCTTTTCAACCATTTTCATACAACTGAATACAAAAGCAGACATTCAGAAATGGCTTTCTATGAAGTGATGGCATTGTCACAAAGTTAAGTTCCTTCCTGTAAAAGTGTTACTTAGTTTGGAGTCCCTGTTATAATTCTCACATCAGTGCACTGGAGACAGGGGTTTCTTCAAAGTCATTGTCTCATAAAATCTATTGTCTGACATTATAGTTTCCTTTAAAAAAATATTTTTACGTGTGTGTGTCTGTCTGTCTGTGCATATGCATACGTCAGATATGTGTAGATGCAAGAGAGGGTTTGATCCTGCGGAGCTGGAGTTACAGATGGTTGTGGACCACCTGATGTGGGCCCTGACAATTCAAGGATCACATGGAAGAGGTAGAAACACTCTTAACCACAGAGCCCGTTCTGCAGGCTTCATTTCAGTTACTTCTCTATCCATTCAATGAGTATTAACAGAGTAACTTCAGTGTGCAAGGCAATGTGCATCCATTCTGACAGCCTAGAAATAAAATATAAATTAGCAGAAAGAGTGATGATATTACCTTGGTTTAAGGTATGTGATATATGTCCAGGGGCTTCAAAGGAGCTCAGAAAAGAGAGACCATGGATATTGGCTACTGTGTATGAGTGAGCGTTTTCTAAACACAGCATGAAGACAGGGGTGTTCCAGGAAGGAGCAGATCATGCAAATGCTGGTGGGCATTTAAAAAGTGGCGCAGCTGGGGTTGTTCTCCACACCAATGAGCACAGAGAGTGGAAGACTAGAGAAACAGACAAGAACTGGATCACAGATGGCTAGAGATTTAAATTTACCTTGAGATGAGGATGCCGCAATCTTCCAGCAAAGCACTTAAGTGGTGGGAGAAGATGGCCACCCGTGAGATCTACTAAGGAGAGAGGAGCATTGGGATTTTTTACTCTTTGAGAGCTACTGGGAATGATGGGAAAGGGGAGGGTTGAGGATTGCCTTTGTTTAGCATCATTAAAGTGACCTTGGTATAAAATATGGATCCCTTACCCTTTCTAGGTCATCTTCAGTCACTCTAGCACTATTTATTGACATTGCTTTTATTTCTTCCCATGTTCCAGAAGCGTCCATGTCTGTGTGGTCTTCCTATGGACTCTGTAGATCCACTGTCTCTTCTTTTGCAACTGGTTAATAACCTTAATTATTAATTAATTAATACAGCATCTATTGAGCTTAAAGTTCAATGATGTAAATCCTTTAATTCTTTCCTGAGGATTCATTCAGGATGTTTTGTTTCCATGTAAACTTTGAAACCAGATTTTCAATTAATATAGGCATCTGAAGAGATTGACAACATTGAATCTCCCAAATTTATGCAAAACAGACATCTCTAAAATGTTAAGGTTTTTTTTTTTAACTTGGGAATGTAGTATAATCCTTTTATATATGCTTAAGTCTTTTATAATTTTACTGGACTTATGATATTTGGATTTTGGTCAATAGGCTTCTCCTATGGCACTTAATATTTTGCTACTATTCTTGATAGCTTTTAAATGAATGTTTTGTTTGAAATGTTTGAAAACAACAGATGTCATCATCAAAATAATTAAGATAAGAGACACACTCTTCAATACCCTAAATTTTCTTTCATTCTTTGTAGTCATTTATATATCTCTTCCATACTTCAGCCTCAAATATAGCTATCAGATTAATTTCTCCAGCCTTAAATTTCATATAAATAAAATTATACACACATACCCCTTTGACTGGTAGCCTGTGCTCATTGTAACATTTCTGATCTTCATTTGTGTTGTTGGGTGGTGTGTCAGCTTATAAGAAGAAAAGGTCTATTTAACAATATCTGGTTTGATAGTAGAACTTCTCGTCCATAATCAAGTGGTGTAATTACTTTGAGCCTCTCCTAGGAGTGATGGATAACAAGAATAGGCAGCTTTAGGCAGCTTCTGGTTCAACATGGCCGGTTATATCATGAGCTAGGAAGCAAGGACGGAGAGAGAGGGGAAGAGCCCAGGGTTCTGGAATCCTCTTCCAGAGCAGTCTCTAGTGACTTAATGACTCATACCCCCCCCCAATAGGTTCCGTCTGTTGCAATAGCACAACCGTACAATGGAGCAAGTGTTTAACACATAGAGCTCTGCAGGACAGTCATGTAAATGCAAGCATGACCCTTTTGTTTTCTCTTGCTATGGAGTTTCCCATCCCATGATTAGACAGCAACTCGTTCCCCTTTCAACAAAACATCTGCTTCGCTTTACCCGGTCTTAAGACAGACGGGAAGGAGCAGCTCCCACATCCTGTCAACACTTGTTATTCTCGGCCTTTGCTTGTTTTCCTTGCTTTATGTTGGGTTGTTTGATTTTGTTTTATATTGGTAAGAACACCAAAAAAGGGACCAAAAGAAGGGATAATAGTTAGAACTTTTTCTCCCCCATCTTCAGAGGGAAATCTTTTCAACATTTTACCGTTATATATGAACGCTTTTTGTAGAGTGTGTTATAATCTAGACTTTTCTTTACTGGATTGAAAAAAGTTGCCTTCTCATTTTATCAGTCTTTAAAACTCTTATTTTAGCCCTGTTGAATTTTCCAAATGTCTCATTGCACGTGATGAGCATTTTCTTTCCATTTCATTTTAATCTAGTAAAATGTGTCGTCATGCTTTAAAATACTGTAATTAACCCAGTTAATTTGTTGGTGAATTTATGTATTATTGGATTTTATTATATTATTTTGAGAATTTTTACAAATATATTCACTTCAGATATTTATCTTTAATCTTATTTTCTGCTAAAGTCTGTTGAAAATTGGAAATCAAGGTTACGCTGACCTCATAAACTTAGAAGTATTTCCCCTGTTTTTGTTTTCTGGATGTGTTTGAGGCTTTTTTTCCTCCCCATAAATGTTTGGTAGAAATGTACCAGAGAAGCCTGCTGCTGTGGGCATTTGTTGTGGGAAGGTTTCATTAGAGACTGAGTTCTTGCATGGATATAGGGCAGCCCAGATGTTTCTCCAGTCTCCTGTTTTGTATCTGCAGCTTGCATTTTCCTGCTGCTGACGTTTTGCTGTTACTATTGAGTCATTCGGCATCGTCTCTTGTTTTCTCCCTCATGTGATGTCTGCCTTTTCATTTCTGAAACCGGTGTTTCAGCCCTGTCTCTCCTCGCTTTTGATTAGACTGGCTAAGCGTTTGCAGACCCTGCCTCCGATGATGCCTCCAACCATAATTTTCTATTTCATAGATTCTTCCATTGTTACTTGTCATTTCCCCCGACTTAGCTCAGTATTCTTTCTTTTCTTCCTCTCAGATTTTGAGTTAGATACTTCAATCCTTCATGAATTCTCAGCCTTCCTTAGCCTCTTAATATCATATACATATCAAGCTAAAATTTCCTTCAGTACAAAGCTGTATATCCTACAAGATTGGGTATGTAGATATCTTAATTATTAGCTTAAAATATGTGTTAATTTTCAATGTATTTTCTACTTAGGAGCTATTTAAAATATGCTGCTTTATTTTCAAACATATTTTTATGTATTTTATTAGTTAATTTAAGAATAAACTGTTTATTTCTAAATAGCAAATTGCAGAGTTATAACAAATTGCAGACATAGTACATATCCACACTCAGTGCTCAGTTCTACCACTAGTGTGCCCTCCTAACTGATGAAACAGTGAGGCTGCATCACCATTGACTACTCCTGGGGCTCTGTTGCTCACATGGAGTCTTGGCTGACAAAGAAAGAAAGTGTCAGTATGAACCAGGCACACTTACATATTAATGACACTTCTCCACATTGCCGTACGTATCTGTAGCGAGAGAAACATGAGCCCATACTGACTTCTCCCACTACAGTCCATTGCCACATGGATTCTTCTAGTTTTTCTTCTTTGTTTACTGGTAATGTTCCACTTCAGCAGAATGTCTCTCTTATTCTTTGTAATATGTGTTTGGTTTTTTTTCTTCTTTCTTAACTTTATGCATACATACATACATACATACACACACATGTGATTGATTGTTTTATACTCTTTTGCTCTTTGTGGGCTCCACCACCCAGCTCCCAAATAAATCACACACAGTGGATTATTCTTAATTATAAATGCCCGGCCTTAGCTTAGCTTGTTGCTTTCTGACTTTTATTTACTTTAAATTAACCCATCTACCTTTTGCCTCTGGGTTTTTTCCTTTTCTTACTTCTGTAATCTTACTTTCACTCTTACTCCATGCTGGTTGGGTGGCTGGGTGGCTGGGTAGTTGGCCTCTGATGTCCTCTTCCTTGACCTCTCTTGCTCTTCTTTGATCTTTCTTCCTTTCCTCCCAGATTTCTCCTCCTATTTATTCTCTTTGCCTGCCAGCCCCGCCTATTCTTTCTCCTGTCTCTCTATTGGTTGTTCAGTTCTTTATTAGACCATTGGGTGTTTTAGACAGGCAAAGTAACACAGCTTCACAGAGTTAAACAAGTGCAACATAAAAGAATGCAACACATCTTTGCATCATTGAACAAATGTTCTGCAGCACAAACAAATGTAACACACCTTAAAATAATATTCTACAACACACACACACACACACACACACACACACACACACACACACACAAAATGTACTTTGATCACATTCCCATTGTCTTTTTTTTATTTCCTCCATCCATTGACACTTGTTTATTGCAACAGTTTCCCTCTTACTTCCATACCTTTTGGCAACCCAGGATTGCTCATCTGAGCATGTGTGAGGATTCTTCACTGGAGTAAAGGCTTCTTACCAAAGACTGCGATACTGAGGACTATGACATTCCCTTCCCAGCAACAGTTAACTGCCTATAGATCTTCAGAAGGGGTGTGGTCATGCGATTTCTAATCTCTAAATGATTTCCCATGCTCTGAGGTCCACCTTGAACAAAGTTAATATAGCTTATCTAGAAATATTCTAATTTATATAACCATAATCTTACTCCATTGCATTACATTTAATTTAAAAATTGCATATAAATTGAGCTTCTGATAGTAAACACATAACTGATTCTTCTCTGGTGATCTAGACTGAAATTCTGTTTCTCTATTGATGGATCCAGACCTCAAGAGTCTTTAGGAATGAACTCATTCACTGAACTTTTGGTCACACATTCTTATGACAGGAAGAAATTTATGCACATGTTTCTGTCATTCTCTGTCTTGCCCATCATCCTTCTATTTAAAATGTATATTTATATATCAATGCTAAAATTATATAATTAAATAAAGAGCAAAATGTATCAAGAACTGAAAAATTTTTACACATTTTTAAATATTGTATTTTATATTGTAAAATAATTTCACCTTCAGTCATGCTGGAGTAAATTTTCTTCTTTATACGTCAATCAGTTGTTCTTGAGAACTAATCACAAGGAACTGCACTTTTATGACTCTTTCTCTAACATATATTATGATAATACATTAATAATATATTATAGTGATATAATATACAAACAATACAATGCATGATATATTATAATAATATAATGTATTGTATTTTTATATATTAGAGAGAGAGGCTGTTCTTGAACTTGCTATGTAGCAGAGGATGACCTCAGCTTCCATCCCCCAAATGCTAGGATTACAAGTGTACACCACCGTGGCTGGTTCTATGTGGTGCTCTGGCTAGCACCCAGGGCTTTGTGCATGCTAGGTAAGTATTCTGTCAACTGAACCACATCGCCAGCCCTGTTTTATGTCTTCAAAAGTGAATTAATAAACTTTTCAGCAGAGAGTTATGCTCCAAGTTTGTAAATACTCAGATGCAGGTTTCTATGAGAACTACTTTATATTACTCTCAACATAACAGCGCTGTTCCAAACATTCATTTTCACAATGATATTTCTGTGGCATGAGTTTTTCTCTTATTATTAAAATGTCATCTTCACCTTGAAAGGTAGAGATTAAGTGTATTTACATTTTATAGAAATGTTGTCAAGGTTACACAACCATTTATTGCCAGAAAAGGTCAAAACTTTTGGAATAATAATCATTTTGAGAAACATAAATTCATGACTCATATTAAGCTCAATAACCTTTGTGCACTTTTCCCCATTAGTAAATATTGTGCACAAGCTAACCATGTGACTGGCAGTGGGCTGTTTTCTTTTTTAAAATTATCTCATATAATTGCTTATAAAAACCCCATCTTCCTTGAATTTTCAAGTGAGGAAAGCTGATTTCACATAGTAATTTTTTTTTATCCAATGCCACTTAGAAGTGTTTGGGGCCAGTTTTCTCAGAAGATGGCCTTCGGGAACAACGCTTGTTCATCTATTGATGCACTAAGACGAGACACCAGGGTAAAGGACTGGGGGTGTGCAGGAAGCAGGAACAGGATGTTGTCAAGTACAGTCTCAGCCTCCACCTGATCATCAAGGTATTCTGCAGTATAAACTGCACTATTTGAGTAACTTTTGTGCTGTGACATGGGCCTTCACGATCTGGTTCAGTCAGGCTGTGCCACCCTCAGGGGATGAATTGGCTCACGCCTTCAACTTTCTACCAGAAAAGAAGCTATGAGAGCCCCCAAGTAAGAGAAAAGTACACAGAAGTTGGAGGATACACACAGGGGATGTTCCAGAAGGCTCTAAAAGGCTGAGAAGAACACCATCAACCTTGGCCTCTACTAGTAGATAGCACAACCAGGATTAAATCCAAGGACTGTGGCTCTGAACCATATGCTCTCAGTCCTGATGCCAGGCAACCCAAGGTAGCCAGCACATTTCTGGGTGGAAAGTAGGCCTCCCTTACCTCTTACTGCTTCATTGAGCACAAGAGCTATTACTGTTTTACTGAGATTTTAAAGTCTTTAAAAATAATTTACCAGCTTGACAACATCCTGCTACACTTTTAAGTTCTTTTGACCCAGTCAGGTTATTTTCTGTAGTGGCTTTATATGTGAGTTACATAGTGAATACCTTTCCAGTGCATAATTATTAGTAGAATTATTTCTAAACTCCAAAAAGCCAGACTAATTGAGGAGATATATTTGTTAGTATGGGTTTACATACAGATATTCAGAAATGTGTTTCTCATACGCATGTATGCCAAGGTAACCAGCTTACTGATTTGCAATAAGCTTAGGTAATGTTGTTATGGAAATCTGGAAACTCAGAATCCTTGACCTTAGAACTCTGAGTTTCTTTCTTGCATGTTGTTTTGGGAATAAGCATCTAGCAGAACCGCTGGCCTTGCTACTCCAGACTAAGTGACTCAGGTGTGGATCCTTGCGTGGTGATGAGGATGCAAGATAGGTTTAGGGAGCAAGCTCTCTGCCGGATGGACAGATGGAAGGAGAGAAGGGATTGAAGGACTAAAGCAACAGTTGCATTCCCTTGAGTTGTCAGCATGAGGAAATTCTAGAGAGAGCTTTACGTCTCTCTTGGACACCAGGCGTGACATCTGACTGATGGCAACTACCCATGATAGTAAGCAATACATGCTTGTAGACTATGAAGTATAAAAGTGGGGCTGGAAGGTGGTAAAGCAGGTAAACTTGTTCCAGGAAGACCCCATGCTCACTTCTCCCTGGCTGACTGGAAGAGAATATTCACCTCACAATGAGAATCAAGTTAGAAACGTGCATGTTTCTGTCATTGAAAATTAATACTAACCAGCACCTACATGGTACTTACTGAGTGGCGGCATCTTACTGCTCACTTATTTACTTCATGTATAATTTATATATTAACCCAATAGTCTTTGCATACTATTGAGGAGATTTGGGCACAAAGAGTTTAACTAATTTGTATAATGTTTTTCACAGTTTGGAAGAGGTAGCTAGTGTATACCCATTTGATGGTTTTAACTACTGAGGACATGGAAGTTAAGTTGGGAAAAAGGAAATAGAAGTCAGCTGCAATTATTTTTGCATATATGTTTAAAAGTATTAATTGTTTACACTTCTTTATATCTAAAGTAAGTCATAATTTACAGAAGAAATTATCCTTCGTACATATTTCAAATTTTAAATGCTGCCGGAATACAAAAGGTGAGCTCAGTAAGCCAAATCCTCTTTTCTCCCCTGGTGCCTATTTTAATACAGTTTTAGAAAATATGAGAGTCTATTTTTTTTCTTTTTCTGTATTTTTACTCTCCCAGCTTAGACTTTAATGAAGGCAGAGAAAGTCCAAAATGAAAGAAAAAAAACTTCACTGTTTCCAACCTTTTATAGGCATGAAGAAGGCTGAGAAAATGGCTAGGTTGGAAATTTACATTCTTCTTGCCTACAAAGGAGGATGACTCAGAGAAGCAGATACCTGAGGGCAAAACTAAGACACTCAAGGAGTGGCCATCAGGATGGGTGGACATTGACCACAGCTATGGCAACAGCTCCTGATGGGAGTTTAGAATCACTATTGATCGGTGAGTGCAACGCCTCTGTCTTCCTCTCTTGAATACGAATGCCCTCTGCACAGTTTCACTGTGCACTGAAGACATAGAGGAAAGAGAACTTTTCCCTCATCAATCTTCATCAAGATGAACTCTTCCAGGGGAGATCTGTTGACCTTGGTGGGTCCATGCATGGCCAATTTTGAGCTAGCCCTTTCTAGAAGCGAGCTTGAACTAAATGGCTATCGGATGCCTTTCAATATGATTATACCTCTGTTTTCTTGTAATGTAATGGGAACTCCCCATCCTCTAGAGACAGAGAGCCTTCCATCAAAGTTGTTATCTATTCTAAGGGGTTTTCCAACCACTTTTTTAACCAGAAAAGATGATGTCATTCGCTTCTGGTCAGTGGATTTGCAGTGAGAATAACAGGTCTCCTTCTCAAATCTGCCACATGAAATCTACCTGTCAGAATTCCTACTCTTTTTTCCTTGACTTTACAGATTAACTTTCACAGAGAACATCTTAAAAATTATGTGTTAAAGATAGAGCTGGCTTCAATAGGCTGGGAAACTCTGATGGAAAAATCATGAATAACATAAAAAAAAACAGAAAGAATAATTTTGTAGGTTTGCTAAGATTCAGTATTTCCCTAAATAATGTATCACCAATATGAGGTGCTTGTCAGGTCCTCCCCATTTTCCATTTACATATTTTCCATTTGCATGAAATATTGCAGCCAATAACCAGTAGCATTAGTAAGTCATGAGCCTATCAGGTTCATCACATCCCTCCAGTCCTTGTGACCATCAATCTAAACCAAGCTATCAACCTCTGCTGATGGGACAACTGCCTCAGCTCCTTCTCATATCTGTCCTTGCTGTACTCTAATGTATCCCCACAGCTTAGTGAAAGAGACTTTTTCAGTTTATGCATGGTTTCCATCAGACCCTTGAGCGGACTCGCCTTGTCTGCCTGTGTCCATCTTAGCAGCCTTGTCACGAACCATCCTAACTTATTTCACAGGAGCTCCACAAGCTTTGTTCCCGTTCCCAACTGTTCAGTGCTTTTTCTCTCTATAGAAATGTGCAGCTCATCTTATCAACTGTTGGCTTAGAAAAGCCTTGGGCTAATCCTGATATTGAAGTTCCTTCAGCCCATGTAACTTTCTTTCATTGTATTTTCCTTGCCCTGAACATTTTGAAAACATTTGATCATTGTCCATAGAGTAAGAACGGCCCCCAGAAGCTCATCTGTTTGAATGCTTAGTCACCAGGGATTGGAACTGTTTGAAAGGATGAGGAGGTATGGCTTTGCAGGGGGAAGTGTGTCACTGGGGATGGGCTTTGAGGTTTCAAAAGCCCATGCTAGGCCCAACTCACTCTCTCTCTCTCTCTCTCTCTCTCTCTCTCTCTCTCTCTCTCTCTCCCCTCTCTCTCCCTCCCCCTCTCTCTCTTTTCAATTTGCAGATCAAGATGTAGCTCTTCTTAGCTACTACTCTAGTGCCATGCAGGCTACCATGCTCCCACCATGATCTCACCGTGCTCCCACCATGGTCCCACCATGCTTCCATCATGCTCTCACCACGGTCCCACCATGCTCTCACATGCTCCCACCATGCTCCCACCATGTTCCCACCATTCTCCCACCATGCTCCCCCCAAGCTCCTTGTCATGATGATCATGGAGTAAACCTCTGAAACTGTAAGCAAGCCTCAAATTAAATGTTTACTTCTTATAAGAGTTGCCCTTGCTCATAATGTCTCTTCACAGCAATAAAACATTGACTAATATCAAATATTCTTCAGGCAAATATCATATTACATTCTTGACTAAAAAGAAATAAATGTACCACTGTAATGGTGAATATTAAGGTAAATATGGACTCTGATTGGTGCTGATGTGTTGTTAAACATTCTTCATTTGTTACCTGTACCACTCCAATGGAAGATGAACATGTGTGGCTCAGCAGCTACATGGAAATCCTCTGCACTTCCTATTGTATTTTGCTGTGAGTCTAAAATTTCTCTAAGAAAAAAAATCAGTTGAAAATTAGTGAGAGAGTGAAAGCTAAAGATGCAGCTCAGCGACAGAGCACTTATCTAGCATATGCGAGTCCCTGATTTTAATCTCCAGCACTGAAAAAAAAAGCAACAAAACAGAATAAAGTATCTGTTTTCTGGGTCTTTGCACCACCCGCCTTTTCCCAACCCACAAACCACAAGCCCCTTAGGCCTCCTATTTATCAAGAGTTTCATGGGGGACTGTGACCACTGGTAGTCAAATAACCCCCCTTACACACACACACACACACACACACACACACACACACACAGAGAGAGAGAGAGAGAGAGAGAGAGAGAGAGAGAGAGAGAGAGAGAGA